>CAJHUC010001338.1:0-69504 GCA_905146915.1 Ostreobium quekettii | reverse complement strand
GGGTTATCATAAACAGAAATACAAAAACAGGCCTTTCAACGTGCTTTTACTCATTTGCTTATGGGGCTTCACCTTTTGCACTCTCTTTTTGGGATCCGGACTGCTGAGATTCTGCTGACTGACCGGCGGCAGTTGATTGACTTTCGGCTGGCGATCAGTCGCAGTGCCCACGACGTTGTGGGCGTTCGATTGAATGCGGTGTCCCGCTGTGTTTCGCCAACATCGTTAGTTGCCGATAGTAAAACATTGGCAATTGAATGAAAATTTTCAGAAATAAGAACATTCTGATAGTAAGGAAAGCACGGAACGTGTGCAACACGTTGCGCATTTTCGGCCAAGTGGAGAAACGCAAATTACACTTCTGACTAGTTGAACTACAATTAGCTTTCTTGGCCTTATGTGGGTGAGTCCAGAGTGATATTCTAAAAGACGAACTTCTGCGTTGACCTCCAACATATTGGGTGTGTATGACCCAGCAACTTGCCCTCTCGTCTGTTCATTCAATGCACCTCCTCAAGGCGCAGAACATTTGTTCTATATCTAAGTTTGGATTTTCCTTTTCTTTCCCCCTGGCACCCTTTCAATCCTCGTACATTTTTCGTCCAAAATGGGCGCCCCCTTCCCTTGGGCCCGCCCAGAGGCCCTGGAACGCAATATTATGTAATTGTCATGGATGGTTGATGACTAATCGCCAACCTCCACACGAAACGCGGCACTTATGCGCCGGCACGCTGGCCCCACCACAAACGGCCGCGAACCCATTACCAAACATTCCCATCTTCCAGAATGTTCGGCAATGCCCAAAAATGGGTAGGAGTAGAAGGTGGCACAAACCCAAGTGCTGTAAAGCACTAACCCTGTACCACTTTCCCATTTATCCAAATCCTTTGTTTTCCACAACCTGCCTCCCTAACGCCATTTCGGCGCGCCTTTTCGTCCAGGCCACCCCGCGAAAGCCACTGGGAGGGTTCTGTTCCCGCTACCTGCCGCTCACCTCGACGCCCTCCTGGGGCTCGAGGACCGATTCTTCCGTTTCTTGCGATGCTTCCGATACTCCCGTATCCGCAGATGATTTCCTTTGGCGCCCTTTGGACAGCGTGTGCGACCGACGCTTTGGTGGCCGCCTGGGAGGCTCGGGCGCCACCTCAACCGCCTCCTCCCCGTTATCAGTAACTTCGGCATTTTCGATACTTTCGATATCCTGTTCGTCTACAGTTTCCACGGTTTCTACGGCTCGCCCCTCGCCTTCCACCAGGGCGTGTCGCTGGCCCGTCTTGAGGGGTGCAAAAGCCTCCCGCTGACCCGTGGGCCAAGTGACTTCCACGTTGACAGTGCGGATCCCCGAGCCCGTGCCGAAATGGAGGTAGGGGCTGTGCGTGGAGGCGAAGCTGCTGCCCGCGGCCAGCGCCTTCTTCTGGCAGATGCGTGGCACGCTGTCGGTGCACAGGCGGACCAGGGAACCTGCGGCAGTCTTGGCCACGATTAGAAATCACGACTGGCAAATTTGTAGTCTACTCAAGAATAGAATAGAACATACAGACAAAATTATCCATTCTACATACCTATAGATTAAATTTCTGTCCTAGTTTTCTATGTTTGATTTCCATTTTGTTGCATATTTGACAGAGTTTTGAGAACACATGGCCGAAGGCACTGAGAAAGCAATGCAGCATACGGCAATGCTAGCCACCTATTAGCAGTAGTACTTGCACTAGTTGTGTTAAACTACTTATTAGTTGCCGCTGTCAGTAGTTGTTGCTGTCAGTGCTGCAGTACTTGTTACTGTAGGTAGTTGTTACTGTAACTAGTCGTTGCGATCGGCCCGTTGAGCTGAATATGGGAACTGACCAATTGGCGCCATCTGGCAACCATAAACTCACCGATGCCCTGCCGGTTGCTGACCGTCCCCTTCAGCTCCAGGCTCACGTGCATGTTGCCGGGCGCCCTCCCCCTGAAGAGGTGCAGTCGCCCCTTCTCCCTCAGCAGCCGCCGGAGGATCGGGTTCGCGGGCGTCGACGCGATGATCATGACGTCCTCGCTGCCGTCCTCGTCGAAATCAGCGGTCGCCAGACCCTGCGCCGGCGATGCATTTCAGCACGTTAAATTGAATATATAACCAATTAAGAATCACTCAATGTAATATGGTTCATTAAATTGAAAGCATTTTTGTCCGTTTCTGATATCATTCTTGTCGGTACGGTATTCATTCATGCGTCTCTATTTGAACATACGAGCAACCTACAAGCGATGTCGTTATTGACAATCACACTGTTCTGTAATATTGATTGGTGTTTTTAAACAGATATTGGCAAATCGGAAGAAGCAAATTAATTCGCGAGTACATGAACCAAAACTTGTTAATGTCAATGATAGCGACAATGCTCCTTGCTCTGCATTGACGACAGGGACAACAGGCACCAGGAAAAAAAGGGCCAAACAACTCGTGTTCAAACGTGTACAAAGTTTACGGGTTTAGGTTATTTTTGTGTTCTTAGGGTGCAGAACTTTGATGAAATATGTTGTATGTGTGCTCGCCAAAGTGTTATTTGATCCTCTTGCTAGTGAAGGACGCACCCGCAAAAAAAACGTTGTTCCGTTTAACAGCAGCCGTAACAACCCCAGCAAGACGGTTGGTTTCGAGCCACACGCCGCTTTCTGCTTCCTTGTTTGACACATCCACGCGCTTCTCTTCATCCCCCTTCGCATTGACGAAGCCAGGCAGGGCCGAGGGGTGGCGACCCACGACCGGGGACCGTAGGCTCGAGTACACGGCAAGGTTCTACAGCGGGGGAGCAGGGACAACAGGCATTCTGTAGCCTATATCCCGTCCGTTCATCAGTTCCTTGATTCAGTCCCTATTGTCTCATCTCCTCTTAATGTGGCCGACGTTAATACCGTAATGCTCAATCAGTTCTGGTTATAACAACGTCACTACTCCATTTTGACAATGGCCCTTGATTTTCTCCCTGGGTTGGGGCGCACTCACCTGTGCTGATAATTCGTGAACAAAGAATTCGGCGATTCGCCCAAAACAAGAACAACAAGCATTCGCCTTGCGCGGTGTCTCTCCGTGGCACAAGGCCCAAATATCTTGCGATACTTCTGGGGAGGCACCTGGACGTTGAAATGCGATGTAGTGTTTTGGAATCACAAAACAAACATCAGGCATTCAGTTCACGAATAATACCTTGGGGGATTCGCCTAAAACGAGAACAGAAATAGACTCACCGAGCACATGAAGTCGGACAACCCCAGATCCCCTTCCCTGTTGAAGCGCCCGTAGCCCGTATTGAGGAAAGTCGTCCCGGGATTGCGGCGCTGCAGGTGCTTCCCGTTTTCCGACGTCACGGCTGCCCCGACCGTCACCAAGTCCGGGTGCCCGTCGTTGTTCAGATCCAGGAAAGCGGAGCCCCAAGTGAACTTTTGGGCGTCGATGCCGGATTTCGCCTGGCGATCACATAGCCCTTTAGAGCATCGGCAACAGTCTGCCACAAAACCACAAGCTCAGAAGTGATGTAGCAGTACAATTAGTAGTACAGCCAGTACTACAATTATTACAACAGTTGTACTGCAATTGTAACCGCAAGTGCAGTAGTGAAGTAGCCCTGCAACTAGCAGTACAACTAGCGGTACAACCAGTAACAAAACTAGGGGTACAAACAGTAACAGAACTAGCAGTACAACCAGTCATACAAATCACAGTACGACATCTAGTGTGGCAGCACTATTGCTTGTGTGGCTGGCTCGGTGCTTTGGCGCTGGCGCTCGATGAGCAATCGCACCGCGATCGAGCGCTCTGGTGGTGCCACGTGGGTCAGTACTTCATGTCATTGACTGCTGAATGAGAGGTAAATGACAGCACAGTGGGTGAGCCTAATCTTGCCCTTCCATGTTGATGATATTTATCCATTTCCTAACTTTGATCTGATTCGGACTCGACCAAGCGCGCTCATATTTAATGGTGCGGTGGTGCCTTGGGTCCAAGTAAAGCACTCGAATCGCTACCTCAATCGATGCTGGGTCACCAAAACACCGATTCGAGTACGGATTCAAACGATTTTCGGTATGCCCAAAAGCGCTGAATAACGCTAGGGTATAACAGGCAAAAATACATCGTTTTGAAAATCGTGTAAAAATCCCGTTAATCATGCTAAACTGTGTACTAATCGTGTACTTATCGTATCAAAATGGGAGCGAAACCGTCTCGTAACGATTGAGTTAGTGCAAATGATTTTTGCACATTTTGACACGTTCTTGCGCGATTCTTGCACGGCTCGAAACCCAGTATTTTGGCCGATTTTTTACTTGTACAAGTAAATGTGATATCGAAACATCGACCGATCTGTGTTTCGATGCAAGGCGTCGCCACTCACCGATGCATTGCGGTATCCGCTTCCGGGGGCGCTGAGCAGCAGGAGGTGTTGTTGGCCCTCTGAGTGGTCTCCCGTCTGACCCACGTAAATGTCAACGCGGTCGTCGTGGTTGACGTCAGCCACCGCCACGCCCATCCACAGGCCTGGATCCAGGGGCCCAAAAATTTCGTCCGTGGCGTCCTCGAAGGACAGCGAGCCCGTCTCGACCACGAGATTTCTGTACAGTGGCGAATGTAGAGTCATAGAGTGGCAATAACGTCGATCATAAAATATTCAGCAGTGAACACGAACATACTGTGAGCATGTCTGATATCTTAAAATATGGCGGTTATGGAAGAGTGGTGAACAGAACGGTCACTGTTGTTGGTGATTCCGCCTTTCTGCTGTTGCGCAATTAGATGTACCACATTTCGAGCAAGGTGGGTGCAACACACGCATAGTGCATCAAAATGTACCATAGATCATGGAGGACAGCGCCGGGGGTGGTGAATAATGCAGAGTACTTCATTCAACCCCCGGGCGTTATCAAACATGGCTGGTGTTGCGGAGCGCAGGGGGTACACAAGATAGCCTAGCCGGGGGGGGAGGGGGCGCACTATTTACTCCAACATCACGTACAACCACAGTGCAAAAGCATTTTCACACATTCTCAAATCTCATTGCATGTGCTATCGCCCCAACGTCATCAAGTCCACTCCAACTAAACATTGCCATGACATTCCTCCTTCAATCAAACATCATGTCCTCAAGTTTCTTAACGCCCAGCTCCATACTACGTGATCTACGGTACTCTTTACATTGCTATCTTCTCCGATTTGCGTCTTTCGCTCAAAAAGGAGCTATTTGTATGTTAGATATCTATGCCCGCAAGTGCATAGTTTGCCCAAACGTGAGCAGACATTCATATCCACCTGTGAAGGCGAATCGGCCCGGGCACGCTCTCCAGGCCCTCCGTCGAGGCCACGCCCCGCGACACATTGGAACTCTTGAGCAAGTTGCAGGATCCCGTGACCAGGTCCTGGTCGCCGTCCTCGTCGATGTCCAGGAACGTGGAGCAGCACGTGCCGGGATTGTCCACGTCGACGCCGGAGTCCTCGAATTTGAAGCCTCCCTTTTCGCCACACACAGGATGTGACGTCAATTTAATCATTTGCTGTGCGAATACAAATGTGGAAATGCCAACTAATTCGGTAATTGATACGAGGACATAATAAGTATTGTGTGTGACTGACGATCAGAATGTGCATCACTTTTCAGACTGGGAAAACGAGGTGTTGCTGAAAATATTCAAAAGCATATCTTTGTCAAAATTCAGATTTTTGAGGATATGCACGTGGCATTTTGGTACAGGCGAGTGCAGTATAGCTCTGAGCTTTACACCAGTTTTCCCAAAGACCGTTATACCCGATGCAATCTGTTGCAGGGTCGCAAATCTTTACAAAGTTTATCACTCTGTCGAAGGTCACTTATTCGCGGACAATATAGTTGATGAAGTGATTGATGAGCATCAGCAGCAGTAAGGGATGAAATATCAAGGGTCAACATGACAAATATTTGATGGACATCGACGTTCATATGCAAAGCATTACATTAAATGAGTCAATATAGGTTCGCTATCGGTGGTATTTGCAGATAGACATTCTTTCGATTCAGGAGGCCACAAGGCTCAGTCCTTAGCATTTCAGCTTTGTCCCCACATTCCTTGCACGTCCCTCGCTAAAGGTTCTTCAAAAGAAACTATTTCAGGAATATTCAAAACATATATTCAGGAAACATCTGTATTTCAGGAAAATTAAAGCACATTTAAACGCCCACATTGAAAACTCCAAAAGAATGCATCTATCCTTTTATATACATCCAAACTCTACTCTTCCCTGCCAAGCGCGCCCAACCTTGTTAATGTACAGCTTGTTCGTGTACACCCCCGCGATGTCCACGTTGCTCGTCCGCGGCAGGCCCTCCGCCACGAACAGGTCCAGCAGCCCGTCTCCGTCGACGTCGGCCGCCGCAGGCGCGAACTCAACAACGACAGAATCCATGCCAGTGTCCTGATGGCCCCTGAAATTGCCGCCGCCCAAATTTTCGTAGAAAACGCCGTGGGAGCAGTTGGTGGGGTGGTCGCGACCCAGCAGGTTGACGCAGGCTGTCAGGTAGAGGTCCACGAGGCCGTCGTTGTTGAAGTCCGCTGCCAGCACGGCCGCGCGCTGGCCCAGTTTCTGGAGAGGCGCAACGTATTGTGCTCAGGAGCGCTGCTGTGTACGCTCAAGTGTGGCACGGGTGTCGGCACATTTCGCCCGCTCTGCAAATGTATCATATACTTACTATCTAGAGACAGATGCAAGTGTTCAGGCGAAGGTCAAGGAAGCCGCTACACTTGACGCCCGTGGTCAAGGCAGCCGCGTACAGAAGGGATAGGCGAGCTGTGGAGAAGAGGAGCGCCGCAAAAATCACGATAGTGCCTGATTTGCCTGTTGAGTATTACTAGTAATACTCAACATGCAAATCAGGCACGTAGTACTACGTGTTCTAATACAAGTGGTGATCGCAAGGACGGTATATTGCTCTTGGTACTGATTGTACTGCTCATAACACTTGCGATATGAAGTACTGATTGTACTTCCGCTGTACAGCGGAAACAGTACATGTACTGTTGTGCAGTTACCAGCGCCCAGCGAAACAGCGTCGTCGACCACTTGCGGGTGATGCGGGGCGACATCGTCGATCATATGACCAGACAAGGGCTGCGGCTGAGCGAATGTGACGCCAGTGTCCAGTGTGTTGAAAGACATGCGGCAACCGCCCAAAATATTCAACCCAATCAAACCGTTATACACTGAGCCAAGCGTGCTTCAGTCTAGTGCTATTTATAAATTGATTGACAGAATAGGAGATCGTCGCCGTTTATGTGCTATAAGTTTGCGTCTCAAACAGGTAAAAATGCCAAACATATACTTAGTAAGCCCTAACCCTTTGAGATCCCAACTCCCCAGCCCACAGACCCGACGCACATCGGTGCCCCGGACAAGATTCCCCACTGCGAGGGTGACCCCTCGTAATGGCGCTGGTGCGCATCGCAGCCGCCAAGGCGCCCAGCCGACCCCGCCACATTTGGCGCTCACAGCCCACCTCTGCTCAAGTGCCCACGCCGCCCCGTCAAGCCAACGCACAACGCCGCGCGATGTAGAGCTCCCTGGAAGTCTACCTGGCGCGTGCATCGACTTGGAGCCACCTCGCCAGGCCCACAGCCGTGGACGCTCGGTACGCCTCGCCGGGGGACTGCAACTCGCGTCCCATCTTCGGGTCCAACCCAACAGTGCTGTGCTGGCGAGCCGCATTGCATGGCTGGGTTGGGACCTTGCATGGGTTGCGACTTGCGCACTCCCTATCAGATGCCGCCAAGAGCGGTTACCAAGGCGGCGGCAGCGGCTCCGGGGAGCGGCGGGGGTGTCGATTGCCAATTCCGGCGCCGCGCCCCATGGGGCGCCGATTTTGGAAGGCACGCATTACAATGAATCTGCTCGCGCGAACCGTCATTGCCATGGATCCTCCCCCTTCATCCCCGTCGAGAAAGCCCGTGCCAATCTCCTCCCCCCCCTCCCGGAGGGCGGAGGCGGCAGTCCCTCAGCATCCAACAATTCATCCTCGCAGGGGATGCATCCCAATGAATCCTCCGTCGTACCGGCCCGTCCCAGTGAGTCCCCACGGAACCGATCCACATGCATCGGCGCGTCCAACCAGCCCACCACCCTCGACGATCATCGCACACCCACCCACCCACCCACGACCCGAACTGCACGCAACCCCCCCCCCACCCCATCCACTCCACTCTCCAGTTTTACCGCCACCCAGCCATCACCCCCAGCCCCAACCGCGCACAACGCGCCACCCAGCCTTCCCTCCACTTTTCAAATTTCAAATCCGGCGTTTCCGATTTCAAACTCCCTCGCTTACCGTGCCGTCCGGACCGCCCTCCACGTCTTCGTCCAGGCTCCCCGCCACCAGCTTCCCATCTCCGTCGTTCCTCACCCACTGCACATGCACGCCCTTTTCCCAATCGCCGGGCAGAGCAAAATCCAAGTCGCCGTCTCCGTCGACGTCCGCCCAGGCGCCGCCAAACGTCCACTGGGCCCCGGGAGAGGCGTGGGTCAGTGCGGGAGACTCGACAGCGCGCATCTGCGAAGTCAACGCAACGGACTGATCCACAAGCAGCAGCCCCGTGGAGAGCAGGAGGGCCGCCGCCGCGGTCATGTGGCCATGGGCCATTCGGCCGCGCTCGGCGCTCGCCCCTGAGGCCGTGGAGGGGGGGTGGGATGAAGACAGTACATGCGGGTACATGCGCTCGGGCAGCACCTGGGCTGCCCCGGATTTGTCACGCCGATCAACTCGGCCTTTGGAGCCCCCAGAAGGCGCTTGTTAAGACCCAGAGGTGTTTTCATTGTACAGGATGTGGCCCAAGGGCTGACAAATGCGCGGCTGTGGCAGGCTGGCGGATCCGGGCTTGCGATCAGCCGGGGGGATCATCGGAGTGTCGGGCGAGTCGGGCGGATTGGCATGGATCACAATCGAGCTGGGATCGGTTGTGTCGTATGGGGGCGTCGATCGTTGCGTCAGAAAATGGGGTGTCTGGGAAGCAGATCCCTTTCAACGGACGTTCGCATAGGTAGTGTCTTATTCAGGCGCACCAACTAGACGAGCCTGACTTTCGGATGGCGCGGGCGCCGCGGTGGTTTGACGGGAGACACCATACAATCAATCACGCATTGTGTCGAGAATCGAGGTGGTAAGGAGTGGCTTTGGCTCTCTGCGTCAGCGGCAAGATGTTATGCGGATCAAATCTGATGTGCCACGGTCAGGAATTCTTGACACCGGCTTCAAAGGCAGTGTCAGGGTCGATGGCTGGCTCGCCGCTGGGGAGGCTGCCGGTGGTTGCGGTCTGGGAACGAACTGGAGGCAGCCAAGCTACGAGCAGATCGCAAGCAGTGATGGCCCTTTACTGTCAGGCCATCCATTCAGCTCAACTGTGAGGATGGTGTCACCACAGCGGGAGGACGTGCCTCCCATCCACGTGGATGGAGTGCTCTATGTGATCGAACGGGGAACAACTGCGCGAGGACGGGATGTGCAGCTTGGCTGCTGGCCCCAGCCACGCTGGCTTTGCATCACGGGCAAAACACTCTCCTTGCAGAGAGATGGCGATCATTCATTGCCGCAGAGTTTGGAAGCGCCCCATGCACTGGGCACGCGCCTGCTATCATAAAGATGGGGTTGTTCTGTTCGTTTCCGTGCAGGGCGGCGTAGAAGCTTCCAAGCCAGCTTAAAGGCCCGCACCCAGACTCGCTTAACACGCATGGAAAGGTTTCATTAACGCCCAATCACAGTTAATCACAGCTTTTCACAGCCTCCCGTAATTCCGCACAATCAGTTGTGACTGCGCTCCCGAGAGACCTGCAGCGTGAGCCGACGCACGTCTGCCTGGTTTACCTTCGCCGTCATCCACCGCGCGGCCGAAGGGGAGCTTTGCATTCGGGGTAGGGCGCCGCCAAAATCAGCCAAACGCAGGTGGCGTGCCCATCGCCGCCGATCTGAGCGACGCCGGTCGTTCGCGCGACCCCTCGAAGATAGGATTGCACGCGACGTGTCGCGTGCGTATTTACAAATCTCACATAATTCGCACTGCAATGCTCAAAATTGCACTCCCTTGTCTCCAAATCTCCAGGACGGCGATTGTTTGGATACCGCATCGATCCAGCATCGACATTTCGCAGGAGAAATGGTCTTCTGTCTCACTCAAGATGGGATTGCAAGGGGAAGTTCGTAACGGAGAGCTCCTGTTCTCTCCTGGCGGTAACCTTCACCCACAAACCCCGGTTAACCCAGCTGGGTTCCGACATCACCCAGGCTGTGATTTCGATGTGATTGTCGCATTCTACCAGGGCTCCTGGTGCTCGTAGAGGGTGCCTAGGAAGTATCCTGTCCACAGGTTGGCCAAGAGGTGAGGTCCTACGGCGTCACTTTGGAAAGCTGCCGTCTGTGCCTTGTGTGGGGCGTGGCTGAGTGAGAGGATTGCTGAGGCTCCCTTGTAAGGGAGCTCCTAATTAGGAAGGGGAAGTTGGTGGGTTCTTGCAGCGGAACAAGGGGTGCATGCTTTGGCATCGTCCTAGAAACACTTTGTTAATTTTGCTCTGTGGCGTCATGCAATTGAAAACGTCGGCATGTTTGATGGCTGCCAAGGGGCGCTGTGTAGTGTTGAGGATTCTGGCCTTGAAAAAATGACAACCCACCCCCCTCTCCTCTCCATGTGGTGAATTGAGGATGAATCCTGATAATGGATAGCAGAATCCAATCATCGCGGGAGGGAAGGTCGTTTCGCCAGTGGGTGCCGCACGCGGCTGTCGTATATGCAGGAGCAGGCCACGAGCATTTGCTTGCTGTACGGCCACTCATCGGGAGCACATCGGGAACACGCCACCGCTGCCGCCCTAGCCAGGCCAAGCCAGGCTCTGGCCAGTTTGAGGGCAGGGTGTCTCGAAAAGGCACGGACCGCCGGCCGTCGGCCAGGGAGTAATCGCCAGGGGGGACGGGCACGGAGGAGCTGCGGTGGGGTGCGGCACCACATGGCGTGATCGATGCGGCCAGATGCCCATTCGCTGCCTCTACCTTCGTTTGCGCCTTGGTGGTCTCAAGCGTCGTCTTCCGCTCTTGGCCGTTCAGCGGGACGTAAACAGGCCACTTGCGCCATCACTGCCAGCGCCTCCGCCCACGAGCCCCGCAAGTCCCTGGCACCTGTAGCCCGCCACGGCGCGGCCGGCCTATCTTCGTGTCTGTGTCCTTAGATGATGAGTTCAGCTCCTCCAACGTGTTGCTTCTTGGGCACTTGGATGGCCTGCCTGAGGGCCAGCTGGCCGCTGGCCATCTCCCCACACTCCCCAACCCCGCTTAAGCCGCAAGGGCACCTGACACTGGTAGAAAACAGCATGTTTGCGATGCCAGCCACGATGCCATTTTGACACAAAATGTTGCCGTCACAGTGACTGGGATGGCACAAAACTGGCTGCGATGGCATCAGATTGTGTCAAATGGAATCGCAGCTGGCATCACAAACAGACCGCTTTCTACTGGTGTGATGGCGTGTCGCGTGGCTGCCTTACCGCCTTCTGCGTTCGTTTCTGCCATCAGGTTGATGTATCGTGCGGTTCTCTCGACCATGTCGTTCCACGCTGTCTACGCGCCGTGTTACCTAACCACAAACAGGGGTGGCCAGCTCAATGGCTGCCGCCCGCTGCCCACCCAAGCTGGTCCGCCAGGCCCACGCACATCGCCTACCGCAGTTTCGATGTCAATTTTTGCTTGCTTTTATTTCCGTATGGACCGATCGTTTGTTTCCGCTTTCCGTCTGGGCTTGCCATCCTGACTGTGGCACCAAGGGACTTGACCCCGGTGGTCTCCTGGCTGGCAATCCCTAGTTCAGGGGTGTGTGGCTTGAGCGCGTCTCCCCCTCGAATCTGCGAACTCACCAGCCCTCACAGCTCTATCCCATTCGTTGGTTCGGGATCTGTATCGATTGCCCGTCATGGCTGACAGCTTGCCACAACAATGTATGACTCACACATTTGGACATTCTTTTGAACCAGTTGGATAACGGACAAGACCATTGTAACAGAGGTAGATGTGCATCTATTGCATCGGACGTCTTCAGCTTCGCAATCGCCATGTACGGGGAGCTGCGACGGGATCACACCGTATGGGATAGATGCGATCCAGAATAAAAATGTAAGACACGCTACTGTCCTGCACATGAAGACGTCTGGTGAGGAGCCATGCAGCGTTGGGCGTGATGACGACTATCCTGAGAGCATGCAGAAATTCGTGAGGCGATGTCGCTCGAACACACCTGCATACCAACCAGCACTGACGGAGGTCAACCAGTATTTTCAGAGGCCGGCCACAGATTGTATCCCTTCCTCACAGTTTGCAAATGAGGCGATATACGGCTATAAGCTGCTATGTGACGTTTCACGCCCACGAGTATATATCCTTCTGTGTTTTCTTTGAAAATTGTCTGTGGTTTGTTGACCTGACATGCTTTCATTCAGCATAGTTACATCATGATAAGGCGACCATCAGCTGATTCGCAGCATGTCTGATGTACTGAACCTGGTGCTGTAAGAATACTGAATTTGTTACCAATTGCAAAACGCCAAACGTTACGGTGCAGCCAAGACCACAGCAGTATCGTCTTCAGCTTGTTGTGAGTGGATGCTCTTTGGCAAACATCTGTCTTCCACGCGCAATAAAATTTGGTAGCTGTGAGGGGGTTTTCGTGCTCCTCAGCCATTGGCTTACCTGCATCAAAGAAATAGTCAGTATTGTATGTTATGCAATTGAACTCAATACTTGGTTCAGTGGCCGTTTGGATACGGTTGCTTAATTCAGTTGAATTGTGTGCAAAGAGCAACTGGCACAGACAGAGAAGCTGCAGGACCAGAGATTTCCTCACCAGTCATGGGGATACACGGAAGCACCAGATGGTCCACAACCACCATATGTTGACGATAAGGTATCGATGAATCTTTCTGGAAATTTTTATACAACGTGGCCAGGCGACAAACAAAACTATTAAGCAAACAAGTAAATAGACAAATAATGTATGTTCATCAACTAACAATTGGCGCATTAAGCAAGTAAATAAAACATGTATATTTCATTTTTTATTTGGGTGACAGATCGGGTGGGTTGGTGAGTGCGGAGGACAGGCCAGGCTTGGTAGTTACGCTGTGAAAATTGATCCCGTTTGCGCTTTCACGCTCGAAATTAGTTGTTGAGTTTTACGCATAAACAGGCGTATAATTACGCAATTTAAACGTAAAAAGAGCCCCGTGTACAGAGACCGTGCGCACAGACTTGGGGAGCCCAGAGAGTGGCGGCCAGACGCACCGGAGTGGGCAGAAAACAACTTTTGTTCAACGACGTCCTTTTCTTTGCCGGGAGCGAGGTGGGCGCTGTGTTTCCGGTGCCCGAGAGGTCGGAGGGCTGACCATTGTACGCGACTTCATCATGTGAACCAGGTGTCGCAAGGAGCCGTAAACTACGTAATACAGCTTTAAAATAGCTCCTTCTCTGTGTTTGAGATGCTATGCATAAGACCTTAAAAGTAAACGCAAAAACAACCATGGGCCAGACATGACTAAATGCCGAGATTTGTGGCCATGCAGTGGCAAGATGCAGTAAAGTACTGCGTTGGCACTGTCGAATCCGCGGTCTTGAATTTTCGGGTGTTTGGCGGCCGCAGAGCAATGTTTACGCCATGACTTACATACGGGAATAACCGTGCCGGTGCGGAAATTTGTCCTCGACATAACGAGAGACAATTTATTCGGGATGGCAGGGTGTTTTCCCTCCTGCAGCTGATTTTCTGTTTGTGTTGAAAGGACGGCAGTACTGCTAGTAGTCTCCACTCAAAGCAAAGCGAGGCCACAGTGCAGACAGATATTCTGGAAGGCCAATCGAAAGACCTGTCGTCCTAACACCAGAGGAAGCAGTACAGGCTGCAGAAAACCACAACAATATGTTGGCACTGACAGCTGTGGCAACACAGGTATGTGGATGAGATTTCTTATTGGAGCGACTGCGCGTTTCTTTTTCTCCAAATAACCTGTGTTGCCCTTTCCTGCCCATTCCACTAGGAAAAAAGGTCCAAATACCACGTATTCAAACGTGTGCAAAGTTTACGGGTTTCTGCTATTTTTGTGTTCTTAGCGTGCAGAACTTTGATGAAATGTGTTTTATGTGTGTTCGCAAAAGTGTTATTTGGCCCTTTTTTTCCTAGTGTTCCCGGACCGTATTCAAGTTTGCATCGAGCGTTAGATAGCTCCAAATAATTGCTGCAGCGCTGCACAATTAAATGAAGATTTGTATTTAACGCCGGATGAAATTCTTAGTATTTAAATTGACCATTTTCACCCTGAATTCCATCCAATTGAGGCAGATTGGTGACATTGACTATCCTGAAGGCAAGGACACCTGTGAAATCGAAGTCGGTGGGCTGGTTCCAGGAGCGTTGACGGAGGCGCAGCAACGTTCACAGAGCAAGCAGATGATTGAACGCGACATCCATGCAGATCAAAAATGAGACTCGATGCAGCAAGGCTGATCAGCCAAGAACACAAGGTATGGCAGGTCGATTGCCGTGAATCGTTACACTCATCCGTGGCATCTACTGCAAGGCTAATTAGGCGACAATTAAGCTGATTGCTAGACACAGTCTCAGGATGTCCAGAACGCTTAACGATTCACAAACGATCAAGCTCGTATTCGCGTTATGCGATTAATTTGCGTCACATGGTCGCATTAGGACATTGAGTCATTCAAGGTGGCTTACTAAGGTTACCTCAACGAAGCTCCACTCCTTCCAACAGTCAAAAACGTATGCCACAACGCTTGGTACTTGAGGACTCCAGCATGGCCTTTGACAGAGGAAGTAACTTATTTTCAGCGTCGCAGTATAACCTGTGGCTTTGTTCACCTTCAAATTCAAATCATCAATTAATTGAGCCAATAATGAAATAAACGCTCATTTGATGAAAATTATTTCAATTTATTAAAGAATTCTGCTTTCCAAGCTGCGAACAATGTTTCGAAAAAAATGACGAGGTCACATTACAGCTGACGCATGTTCTCGACTGCAGAGCAAGCGTGGCCGCCGTGCAGCAGAGCCCAAGGATCCAGATTGGAGAAGCGAGCGCGTCCTCACGGGGGACACACTAGGAGAAAACGGCATGTCGGCGATGCCAACTGCGATGCCATTTTGACACAAAATGATGCCATCACAGTGATTGCGATGGCATAAAAGCGGCTGCGGTGGCATCAATTTGCGTCAAATGGCATCGCAATCGGCATCGCAAACAGCCTGTTTTCTACTTGTGACATTGACGTGGTGCATTCGCTGGCTGTGGCGAGAGACTGGCTGATGGCCGGCTGCAGCGACACAAGAATATATGTGTAGCAGCTCGGGCACTAGTAATGCCCCCACATAGTGTTGCAGGGTCACAAAATGTGGTGGTCTCACTAGATGCCAGCCACACCTTTCTTCTCTCCGGTGCTGCGAACTCCACCGCGAGGATATGGACATTGGGCCCGTGGCAGAGCACGCGCGTGCTGGGAGGCCACGCCCATCGGGTGAAGGCCCTGGCGCTGACAAAGGACCGCTTGTTTTCTGCATCTGCTGATCATACCATCCACATATGCGAGGGCTTAACACGTGGAGCTGCAGGTCGTTACTTCTGGGCCACACGGAATCTGTGACGTCGCTGGACGCCAACGACAGCTTCTCGTTCTCCGCCTCCTGTGACACGACTCTTAGAATGTGGAGGCTGGACGATGGGAGGTGCGAGCGAGTGCTTTCAAAGCACACAGACCAGGTGTATTCGCTGGCGGTCAGCGGGGATTATCTGATTTCAGGATCCTGGAAGGTCATTCACGTCTGGAGCCTTGCCAGTGGGCGATTCTCTGTAAGGAGACTGAGTGGCCACGCCGATTGGATTTGGTTGTTGGCAGTCTGCGGCCAATTCCAGTTTTCGGGATCGGACGACGCGACTGTCCGGGTGTAGAGGCTCGGCACTTGGAAATGCGTGCAGGTCCTCTCAGGCCACAACCGGAGCGTAGAGGCTTTGGCGGTGACGACCAAGGGCGTGTTCTCCGGGTCCGGTGACAACACAGTTCGATTGTGGGGAACTGCGGAATGAGCATGCCATGGGATGCCATCGGCAATTTGACAACTCCATTTATTTTTAACCATCTGGTTCAGCATTGCCGTGTTTTCGCTGCACTTATAGACACAATGTACACAAGTTTCAGGGCCACGATACAACGGAACTGTAAGCATTGTCTGAGGAAGCCGTCTTCTCTCGATCTCGGCATCTGTAGCTGTTGCCAACCACCAATATCGAATTACGGATCTCTTCTCAACTCCCAGCTTTAAATCGGCTCCTCTACGCCGTTTGGAGCCAGTGCACAGCGCAAAATGACAGTTTTTGAAATATGCAGCGACGGCGGTCCATATTGCGGGATTAGCCAGCGCAGGCTTGCCTTCTGTATTCGGGCGGCTCTGTATTCACGTGGGATTGTTCGTGCGCCAAGGCGGCTTTATTTGCGTTAAATTCCATGATAATAGTAATCCGGGGCGATGAGACCTACTATGGCGGCTTCGCAGAGGGGGTGTTTGAATAAAGCAGAAAAGGCGCGAATGCACCACCATGCAATTTCAAATATGCATGACGACATCGACGCCCTCGTGGTCGACCGTTTACATCTAGGGAATGGGATACCGGTTCGAGGAACCTACGAGCAGCCAGCATTGTGCATCCAACACGGCACGAATGGCCGCCTCTTAGCGCGCGAGTACACATAAACACTTGACCTCAAATATGGCGACGCAGGTGTAAAGACTGCAAGTGCGAATAGGCTCTGTTCTGAACTCACTCCCAAGTCGAATCTCGACTCGAAATACACCCCTTCAGCGTGGCGGCGTCAAAGGCCCCTTCTGTGCGTCCGTTATCAACAAATAGGACGCGCACCACTGCTTTGATTGATGCGGTGCACCATCTACCGTGCCAGCCAAGCTATGCAACTAGTCTGCAGTACCGCATACCCGGCCCCAGGTAGCCAATGCAGAGTATGCTTGCCAGTGATAGCCCGCACAAAGTCGCATTGATTCTAATATGGTGTTTGGCGCGTGTTTTAACTTTCTGGCGAGGAAGATGCCATCGCTTTGCGCTCGTTCCTTCCTTTGTGCAATGGTGCAGCGATGTAATAAAACTGAAACAAAAGTCCTAATCTCCGTTCGCTATTAAAGTAGCACATGGCATGTCCTACATGCCAGTGTACTGCACCTAGCACGAGCTTTTACTCACGTTGTGTGGATGCATCCCTGGTGTTGCGTCGACGAAATCGTGTCGACGGGGTTCAAACTCACGACCTCCGGGGCATGTCTTTCTAGAGTATGGAGTGGACTAATACTTTGACTCCAAAACCTGGGCAAGGGTATTCCAGGCGTGTCTCATGTTTATGTCCCTCCTGTCGATTGTTCTACCCCCATGCCAGGTCCCACTGACTTGGGGTCGTATCACGTGGCATTTGCCACGAGTCCTAAAAGAGTGTTCACGCCCAGGCAGGACTCCATGGGTTTGAGTGGTTTGGGCTGGTCATGGCCTTGCTCTTGCTTGCTTGAACCCACTGCCAAGTTGCTACGACTCATTGCGATCTTTTCAGCATTGCAAGTTTGAGCCACACCACGGCAAAGTAATCTTTCCCAATGATAGTCAATCTGGCTCATGCCACATGGACTAGCCTTACACCAGGTTATGTTTTGGTAAAGCATGATTGTAACAATCAGTTTTTACGGCGTAAAAAACAAACCTGTGTTTTACAACCCAGTAACCGAATAATACTCTTTGACACAGGATGTAGCCAAAAATTTTATGGTCATGCTAGTTTAACCGTAAGAGGGTGGTATACCAAAGTTGTGCATACACACCACAACAAAAACACAAACAGGGACTCCAAAACAAACAACCGTGCTGAGGCCTTTACATCACTGCTACTCCCATCTGCGCAGAAATCTCGTGACGTCCACCGCCACCATGCAACAACCTTCCAAGTTAAGATGTGTTAGGAATTTCAAATTTGCCAAAGACATTATTCCGTCATTTGTGATCTGATGGCATTGCTTCAATTCCAAGGAGGAAATGGCTGTCAAGTTCCCGACACCCCATATCTTTAATTGCGTCGTGAAGTCGCAAAATATAATTTTGTCAAGGATGTCAGGGTTTCCATTGTCTTCAAGCCAGAATCGGCAATCAACCTGCGCATGTCCAGATCCAATTCTGTGAGGTGCATGACCCTTTGCGACCATGTTATTCCGTCCACGCTAACTATTGTTGAGCGCAGGGCCAGCCTGCTCAGTTTTGTCAAGATTTCCGAGCTGTCAACGCCATTGTCTATCAATTTCACAATAAAGCAACTCAAAGTTATCAGATTGTTGGGCGCAGACAGCCATTTGATGGTGTTGTCATTGACACTTCTTATGGCAACAAAAATCAAGTCCACAAGGCTTGTCAGGCTTCCTATTGACTTGATCCCACTGATGGAGGCATCTGGACACATATAAAACCAAGGCTTGTCATTTTGCGCGAAGTCCGGTCAACAAACTTCAATCTGTCAAATCATCACCATCCACCAAACTGAGGCAGGAGATAGCGGCCAGGCTCTGTAGCGGCTGGAGATCTCCATCTGACTAGAACATCAGATCCAGGTTTGCGAAAATAGTCAAATATTGTAGGTGTTCCACACCTCTGTCAGAGATGTAATCACAAGTAAGTTGTAAAGCCACAAGAGTTGTCAATGTCTTCAACATCCTTGAACTGCCTTCGGAAAATGGCCACCAAGGAATGACAAGTCTTGTTAAGCCTGCCAAGCGTTCGATACCAGCAATGTTCATACCGTTGCGGTTGCATTTTGTTAAAGTCGCCGTGTACTCCTCCCACGTGACCGGTGACATTCCCCGGCCCGGGAACATACGCTTCGGTGTGGCGCGTGCCACCTTTGCGCCTGTGCCCAAGCCATCGCCTCTTGACTCGCCAGCAAGGGGGCTATCGCCCGGAAACACAGACGTTCCCACAGGCATAAGTAGTGGCAAGCGCCGCCACAGCTGCGGGTCGCCAGACTGCCGCCCCTGCAGGGCGAGACTGCACAATCTCGCGCGACACACCACAGACCAGCGATCGTGGCCAAGCTTGCCCTCCATGTGCAAAATGCGGCGCCTAACGCAAGTTTAGCTCTTCGCCATGAAAGGAGCAGGCAGTGGGAAAAGGATAGCCAAGGCGCACCGAAAGATTGGCAAGAAAGATATTGGGGCAAGGATAGCGCCGATCAACAGGGAAAATAGTCGATCGACAGAACAAAGCTTCCACGACATATACACCGTAAAGCGCTGAAGCTTGCAGCCAGAATAACACAGGCCACAAGGCTTGGGAAAGCTTCTTCCATAGACAAAATATATGGGCGATCTGCTTGCCAGAAAACAACATCCAAGATCTGTTAATTTTGGTGGGAATGGCGCAAGGCGAAGTCCAGTCGCCAACCCGGTTACAGGGGTGCATCGCAGCGGAGGTGGCTTTCCCGCGCGCTTCGGGTTGGGAGACGGCCAGGGCTCCGCGAAAGGGTTCATCTACTTGGTGCAGAGGCCTACGAAACGAGGGCACGCGCACAGGCATTCTGTGATAGAATTACTTTCCGGCAATTGGTTGTTAACTTTGTTGACTCTTCACGCGACCGTCTCTTTCTTTGTAAGTGCCCCTCTTCGCTGCCAGTCTACGGCATAGCGCCCCCTGTGTGGTGCTGGGTGGCCACCGTGCAGGACGAGGCCTTGTGAATCAAGGCCCAGTCGGCCGAGTCCGCAATTGAACCGGGGTCCTTGGCGCCCTGTTATGCCATCTCGCCCTGCAGGGGCGGCAGTCAGGCGACCCGCAGCTGTGGCGGCGCTTGTCGCTACTTATGCCTGTGGAAACGTCTGTGCTTCTGGGCGATAGCCCCCTTGCTGTCGCAAGTCAAGGCGCGACGACTTGGGCATCGGCGCAGGGCCGCGTGGGTGGTGCGCACCACACCGAAGCGTATGTTGCCGGCCTGGGGAATGTTACCGGTCACGTGGGAGGAGTACACGGCGACTTTAACGAAACGCGTTGCGGTTGGGCATGGGGTTCAGGCAGTGTACCGTATTATACCGTATGTACAGTGTATCCGTCTCCGCCTCCGTCGCGCCTCCACCCCATCTCCGCCTCATCCCCGTAGTCCTTGTCTGTGTCCGGACACAGAACCACCACTGTGGCCCGTCAGTCGGTAGAACAAGATCGTCGCCGCCCCAACGCCTGCCCCCTCCCCCCAACATGCCAGCCACCGCGCTCGCCTCGTCGACCTTCGCTCTCTCAGGTGCGCCGCCGTCGCCAGCGCGTGGCGATCCCAATTTCCACGATCGCGGATCGCCGATCGCGAAAATCTGTCGGCCGTTTTTGCGCATCAAATTGACACCTAGTGCCGCGTCGGGGCGAGTAGCCTGCTTGATCCGGCAGCATTGCCAACGACTTCCATTTTTCTTTTCTTCCCTCGCGTTTGCTGGCCCGATGGGAGCTCATCGCGGTGGCTGCCGACTCGAGATGTGGTGGTGATCGTCGGGTGGGACGGGGCCGTCGGTTCGCTCAACAAGTTTGTTGATGTGTTGATTTGTTGATTGTTGTTTATTGTTTGTTGGCTTTCTTCTTTGAAGAAGAAGCATAAAATCGAAAGCTTGCAAGGCGGGGTCGCCGTGCATTTTCGACGTTTGGCCACCGACAGTTCTGACCCCGTGGGTCCCTGTTGCAGGATCGCGCCCGAGGGCGGGACTCCGGCACGTGCGCGGGCGTGAGGTGGGTTGCTAGGTGACGAAATGCGCAAATTTGTTTTCGTATTTGGGGTGGGGCAAGCTTTGTTATCCTCCAAGACAAACGGGTCATGCAAAGGGCACCCCCTCCTAAACAAGTGTGCAGGAGACTCTCTTTCTGCGCTGTGAGAGGATAATGTAGAGTCTGTGGTGCAACAAGAAGAGTGCGCAACACAGGCACCACGAAGAGCCAGAAAGCGGGGGCTTGGGGCAGACGGAAGTGGGCTGCCGCGGTGTCGCGCTCTTGGGCGTGCGCCCTTGGCCCCCGCCCCTTTCGCAGAGAGGCAGGGAGTGGTCGCTCGGCCACGGGCAGGATGTCCGTCGCCGTTGCAAGGTGTTGGGGCGCTCTTGGGCATGCGCCCTTGGTGACCACTCCTTTTAAGGAACGCCAGGGAGGCATCGCCCGGCCACTGGCTGGATGTCTGTCAATATCACCGCTGCGAGGTGTTGGGGGGCAGGGCGGGATGAAATGATGTCTGGTTTGTCGGCGATTACCCCCACTGTGTGATGCGTGGGCTACGAGGGTGGCTGAGGAATGGCCTGTGGGGCTGGGCTTGGGAGGCCTGAATCGCCTGCGGGGGTGTTGATTGGCCGGTTTGATGGCCATGCTCACAGGGAATGGGCGATGGCCAGGATTGCCTGGGAGATGGCCTGGGAGGGGCACTGGGAGCCGTGGTTTGAGCGCTGTGTGGCGATTTGTGTGCGTGTGTGTCCGGATCGTCTGAAGGAGAGGGTGATGGCTGACTGGAAAATGGGAAGGTTCGTTGTGGCACCTGTGCAGCATGTGTAGTGATCAGGTGGCCTTGAGCACATTTTCAGTGGATCTCAAGCCAGTCAAGGTTTGGTCCATCATGCACTTCTGATCGGCTCGCTTGCTCTGCTGCTCAATCACCTGACCCATCTACAGGGGCAGCCCTCTGCAAACGTTCTTCTGCATTGTCCTTTCATTTGGTGCCTCCTCCACCACACCCATGGATTTCTGAATCTCGCTTTCCAGATAGGAAGGGTGTTGCCGCTGTGTTAGGATGAGGTGCCATTTGCACAGACCCACTACAAAATGGAGCACTCATTGTGTGCGCCATGCCCAAAAGTGTCTTCCTTTGGAGGCAGATGATCTTTATGATGCGCTTCAAATGGATATGGGGTTGGCCTCTCAGGGTTCCTCAAATACGGCGGTGTGGTGGCTATTTGTTTGGCTGAATCTCATTTAGTATATCGGTCCTTTGACTGTAATACTCAATCTGTCTGTCTGTAGTCGATGGAGACATGGGCATATCCAGCAAATCAATTGTGACATTGCTGTTTTCAATCATTGCCTCAGGTATTTTTTCCTTGTGATGCATCCCATCTCTGTTGGTTTGAGTTGGAGGTCCCTGGCCAGCAACAGGCATATAGTGTTTAGGACGACTTGCTGCTTGTATAGCAAAGGTGTGCTGGGCATTGCACTGAAGCTCCAGGAATCATTGTGGGACAAAGTGATGTTTGTCCCACAGTAGGCACCTCCTGAGCCGTAGTATGCCAAGAGAGCTTGCAGGTGCATGGGGAGGGTGCTTTAAACAAAATGAACAAATGTGATCAATGCTGCACTACGCCATGACCATTCCTGCCAACACCATTATGGGCGAGTGCATGACTGGATGAGTAGGCACAGAATGAAAGGCGCGTGTGCCGAACTCTGACAAGCTCATGTTTCAGCATATTAGCAGCATAAGCAACAGCACTTTCTGCCCAGTACTTTGCTGTCTTACAAACTTGTCCCCTGCTCCAGGCTCTCCGTGCATCCCCCGCCACAGGGCCTTCCCGCAGTGCCCCAACCTCTGAGGCAGACCCCTCCCGCAGGTCAGCCCTGCTGTCAGGTGCCGTGGTGGCTGGGTCTGCATGGATCGGACGCCCGGGAATTGTGGCAGCTGCTGACTGCGAATTCCAGTCGTCACCAAGTGGCCTGGAGTTCTGTGACCTCAAGGAGGGATCAGGCCCTGAACCCACCAAGGGTGCCAAGATCAAGTGGGTAGACACAAGGGGCAGGGGCCCCCTGGCCCATTGTTCCTTTTTCCCTTTCTCTCGGATACTGTGCGTTGAGATACAGTTCTGTGTGCCTATGTGCACTGCACTGATGGGAAATTGTCACGGAAGCGTGTTCAGAGTATTGTGTGCTTCTCCAGTGTGCAGGTCAGCCACATGCTCCCAGCCTGGCTTGGGATGCCCAATTTATTTTCTATCCCAACCATCAGTGTACCTGCATTCCCCTCTCATCACAAAACGCCCTTCTGGGCACGAGAATTACATTTTGGCCTGGTGGCCATTTGCCTTAGTGTGCATCGCAGTCTCTAGACAGCCCCAGGAACTCCCACAGCCAGAAAAATGCCAACTCTGTTACCACCAGTTCCGATGGCATGTCTATCTTGGATGTCTTGCCACCTGTCTACAAGCAATTGTGCAAAGTGGCATTCAATGTCCCTATACAGATATTGTCATGCAAGTCTTGCATAGCCTTGGCATACACAGTGCCTGAAAGGGCGTTTGAAGAACTGTCAGGTGGCCTACCTGAATGTCCACCAATAAGTCCAATCACAAGTCGCACTAAATCTCTACTGCAATATCGGTAAGGTGTTCACAGAGCTGTCCAAACCTTACTGGGCATCAAACATGTACCAGACTGTGCTGAGGACATGCCTTTCAGAATGCATGCAAGAATGTCCATTGGGCTGTCTGTCAAGGTCCATGGTACTGTGCATTTTACAGCTCGAGATCGAACCCCGCTCTGCTGAAGGGCTTCATTGCAGTCTCTCCAACTGGTCTTTCACTCTATGCCAAAACTGTACCACCTTTGGTGGCTGGACATGTTTCACACGGTACAGTTGTTACCCTTGCCTTGATCAACAGAAGAAGCGAAATATATCAAAAGGGCATTGGAAGAACAGTGAAGAGTGAATTGTATTGACTGCCCTGTTTTGGCAGGGCCCACTACACTGGCCGCCTGGACAGCAATGGCAAGGTCTTCGACTCCAGCTACGACCGGGGTTCGCCGCTGGCCTTCCAGGTGGGCATGTCCGATAATGACATGGAACAGCAAAATCGATCAGTAGTGTCAATGAACTGTATTTGGTTATCGATACTGAGAAACAAGGCGTATGAAATATCATGACGCACAAACGTACCAACAGAGGTCGCAATAACAATCATGATAGTAGTAACAGTACAAAGTCGTAATCGTAATACTCGCAGTTGCAAGAGTAAGCAATATTATGTAATAGAGCCAGATGGGATCAACGGAGTAAATCAATGTGTGAAAATAGCCGTGCGAAGGACAGCAAGAACGTAAAAATAGTGACACCAATTGCAGCACAGCAGCAGCGACAACCACAGGAACTGCGAGTGAGCGCTGTCGACTGCATGTGCCCGCCCTGCCAGCGCAACCCACCCCCCTTGCGTCGGGCACAGGCAGTCAAACTTGATGCCACAAACCTGTCACTGCCAGCCCATTACCGCAAACCTGTTAATCCCCAACAAGTATGCCAATTGTAGCATCAGCTAGACCCTGCCGGTTGCCCTTTTCATAGGTGCTTGACTGTTTTTGTGTTGCGTTACAATACCGGCAGCAACAATGACGACAGCGACAGTGTAACGACAGCGACGATGATCACAACAAGCAGCCAGTACATTGGCAAGCATGATGAACTCGGTGGTTTTTAATCACGCTCAAACACGAATGGCAAGAGCTACACGAGCAAGCAAGCTAACAAATAAACGAAACCTAAATGAAATGATACCTGCAAGCCAGGCAGATCGTATGTTTCATTTGTTTGCTCAATAGCATTTGTCATGTTTGAATAGCGTTTGTCATTCGTGTTTGCAGGTGGGCGTGGGCCAGGTCATCAAGGGCTGGGACATGGGCATCCTGGGCACTGACGGCATCCCCCCCATGAAGCCTGGCGGCCAGAGGAAACTGAGGATCCCATCGGAGCTGGCCTACGGCTCCAGGAGCGTGGGCGGCGGCCTCATCCCCGCAAACTCTGTGCTCGTCTTCGATGTGGAGTACCTAGGCTTGGCCTGAAGCGCGGCTTTCTGTATGCTGTTGTTCTTCTGGGGGGAGCGGGGCAATGTGTGTGGGAAGCCATGCGTCAGGGAAGTGAAGGGGGAGGAGCACGGCTGTTCAGAGTGTGCACAGAGAATGGCCGGAGACTGAGTAGAAGCTGGTCGGGAATTGGGCAGAAGCCGACCAGGAATTACAGGAGTCTTTGAGCGAACAACATCTGGATGCGGATGCAAGAAGGGTCGTTTTGAAGCTGATGAGGCATGCGCAGAAATGGCGGCGTTCGTGCTCCACGGTGCGCACAATGTTCTGCCGAACAGGCCTTGCATGAAACAGGGGAATATTTATTGGGGTCCCCTGGCAGCCTGACCACCCGTCGGCCCACCCTCCCTGCGACCACACCTCGTTGTCCTGCGCCTCTCGCCGCCCTGTAGTATACACAGAACCAGGCCTCCTTCACGAGGGTCGTTGGGCCCAAAACTTGTTGACGTCTAAGCCCCCCCTTCCCCCCCCCCAATAAAAAGGTGCAAGGTATCCGGTCTGTCTTCGTGCGAAGGGAACGGATTCACTCCATAGTATGGCACGGGTGAGTCACCGCTCACGTGGCAACAGACCATGAGCGAACCTGGCTTTGGCTTTGAGGCTTCTCTTCAACCAGCACCATCAATGCGCACCTCGGGCAGGCGAGCCCAGGAGCACACCTGAAGCAGTGCACTAAAGTCCGCCATGGTTGGCTAGTTCTCGATTACTTGGCGAGCCTTGCAGCTACAAGTCGACTTCTTTCCAAACCAATGCAAATGCGCCGTTCAACCAGGAAAGCATTGGGTGGTCCAGCGCCGGTTCTCAATTTGCTCGCTGTAGGCGGCCTTTCAGCACGCTTCCTTGCTTGTCAGCAACGCTCACTGAGCAGCTGGCGGCTGCCGCCCACGTCGAACCTTGACCTGTCCGTTTTTGTTGCGCCACCGAGTCGCGAAAAGACCATCACGCGCACCACCTTGTGCTTCCCACATCGAGTGTTGGACGCCACGAGCGCCAGCGAAATCGACCAACCGCTGCCTAGCACACGTCGGTTGGTTGGTTGCGTTTGCTTGGTTGGTCGGTTGAAGCGCACACCAAGCTCAAGGGCCCTATTGGAATGCAGCCTGCAATGCCCTGTGTTGGTGCCAAGACCTGGCACACGAAGACGCGAGCGCCAACCTCGCTCGAATGGATGCGTCGATGCGCACAAACAACAGCACATCACACAGCTGGAAAGCAGCAAGGAAGAAAATAAATTATGTATCTATAAAAAAGAGCAGATGAACAATTGCCCGTCATCAAATACCCGCAACAGGCTCCTCACCCCACCTTCCAGCTCCCGGGGCAGCGAAGAGAGCGCGGTCAACACCGCCGGCATGGGAAAAAGAAACAGCTTCTCTGCCCCCCCACCCCACCACCCCCCAACAAAAAAAGCAGCAGCATTCCAACCCCTCAAACACCCGCTTCCGCCAAAAAGAGGCACACGCCTTCCTTGCTCCTGGCTCAGCGTTTCATCGGCATGACGGGAACCTTGCTCACCAGCAGACACCCATTCAGGCAAACACGCCACCACGCTGGCGCCTCAACAACACGCGCGGCAGCACGTTTGCCAAGTGCTGCGCTAGTAGTACAAAGCCCAAGGAGTGCCCTCCACAACCCCAAGCTTGCAAATTCTGTCTTGATTCGATACGACAGGCTCGCGCCCGGCCGCACACTCGAGTGGACGGTCGTATGGCCCAAACGCCAATTTCAACAGACAACCATCAACGCAGTTTCGTCTTCTCGCTGATCTACATGCAACCGAATACCCGCTGCGGGCCCCGTGGGCCCACCTCCCCCAACCCCACCCAGCGAGCTACAGAAAACAGAAAACGAAACATAGGCGCAAAAGGAGGCCGAGAAAATGTTTAACTAGTCCGCCTTCAAACCCGCCACAGGGGGCCCCACGTCATCGCCTCCCTTCCCCCCTCTCCCACCCCCCAGCCCGCCTAAAATAAAACTAACCAAGTGGAGCCAAAGTGGGCTGGAGCTAAAGCAATGCCCGACAGGAGCCATAAATACACCAATGGAGGCTTCTGCGCCCCACGCTTACACTAATAGCATGCACCATCCACTCAACACATCCTCCACCCCCTTCGCACTTCAAGTGCTAAAATGGATGCAATAAAGTACTGCCGCGTACTAAGTCGTACCAATTCCGCCTGAAACAGCGCTTCCTGCAAGCCTTCCCACACCAATGCGCACGGCGTAAGACTGCGCCACCCGCCAGCATCCAAACCGCATCGACGGGAGACCGTATCACCGTATTTGTGACCCGTGGAAAAACGGAACGATTCCTTCTGGGCACGGCGGGTTGATGCCCTCAAGGTCCTATGGCGCTCACCAGCAGATGACCTGCACACAATTTCCAACGACAAGGCAAAAACGCCCATCCCGACATGTCTTCTGGAGGAGCGCTGGAAGAGAAGGGGGGGCCAGTGGAGCCTCGCCCTGCCTCCTTCTAAACGCCGGCCGCCCTGCAGCCCCAGAGCAGCACAACACCAAAGTACAGCCCGGAGAGCAGTGGCCCTTAAGTGCAGACGCCGCCGTGCAGCACAGAATAAAGTGCAAGGAGCCACCACACGATTCTGTCGCAGTTAAAACTTCACATCATCCCCTGTATGGTCCTCTCGGCGAGCAGGTAGCGCAGCGCCACGGGCGACGTCCTAAACTCCTCGCACATCTTCCAGTCTGCCTGCCGGCCCCACATGTCGATCCTTGACAGGCTTCCCTCCGCCGACGCCAGCCAGCTGGAGCGGCTGACGAAGCCCTTTTGGAGCGCCCGGCCAACACACTCAGCCTTCGCGCGGATGCCGCGGTACACCTGGGTCAGGAAGAGAACTCGTATTTCCATTCCCATCCTTTTCAACCTAGGTGCAAATGCAAACTTCCCAGGAACATTCGACCTCAGCTTCGAGGTTAAAATGCGCAAATGAATTAAGTTCAATGTGAAGAAGCAATCAGTCCATATTTTCTTTGTTCATCAAGTTACATCTGGAAGGGCAACAACACCATCATGACAACAAATGCATCTACGCATTAATGCTAATAACGCTGGGCCGAACTCACGAATGCAAGGTCGCTTAGCAGCGCCGGTGGCCTGGCCCCAGCCAAATAATAGCAGTTTCTTCATCAGATTCCAGCAGCATCCAATAGAATCAAAAAGACCCATCGCATGTCAATGCTAATGCCATCCACTTGGTTTTCACCAATTACACTTCATTTTCAACTGGATTGCAACCAAAACATGCTAAAATGGCACCCCTTGCCTGCAAAGTAGCTACAAGACTCAACACTTGGTGCATCTGAGGTGTGATCATCACTGCCACAGGTACTCAGTGCTACCGAAACATGCCCTGCGCTGCTGGATGCCTAGCAATTGCTCCATACACTCAGCACAATTGGATGTGCTCATTCCCATCAAAAGCACTCAGCGCCTTGGTGCCGCTTGCTGCCTTGGAAACACCCAGGGGCCCACCCATTGCAACGACAGCACCCCACACACCTGAGCCAGCACGCCCTCGTCGCACTGAACACGCCTCATGCCCAGCAGCAGGCTGCACTCCCCGCCACTCTTTCCACTCGCAGCACTGCCCATCGACTCGCCCCGCCGCCGACCCCTGCCTTGCGCTTCGGATCGAGTCTCAGACGATTGGCCAGAGTCACCTTCCCGAGGCCTCCGGAAGATGCTGGAAGATTCGGAGCCACCCGGGGAGGGCGGCAGGCCGTCGCCGCGGGTGCCATTCTCGTCGCGCACCACCTGTGCATGCGTGTCACATGCACTGTTTCACGAGCATTGTTAACTACTGGAAGAAATAAGTCGAGTGCAAAACAATAATGAAATGGCTTCTCTCGCTTAGATCGCTTGCAAAAAATGCAGAACGTGGCAAAAAATGACCATGAAGTGATAATCAACCAAGCAATAACATGCTCGGTAGTTGCGTAACTGTTTGAGTCAGTAACATACTAGATCAGCAGCATTCTTGCTGGAAATGGGCACCGTGCCATGGATGGCATCTGGTACCACTCTGTCGCACGGATAAAATCCTGATATGCACAAAGAACTCCAGCAAACACGTGCATTTACTATTCAACATTTATGAATATCTGGAAGCATACAACTATCCACAGATATTGCCTTAGACATATGTATGGGCAGCACCACGGTATATTCACTGGCTAAAGCAGCCAAGTGGAATCCACCAGGAATGTCTCAGCATCTACTCACTGTCATCAAGGTATTTATTTGCAGTCACCTGCAGGCGCTGTACGGTCTTGTCTGTCTGGTTCATGGTCTCGATGATCGTGAAGCGCTGGTCCAGAACCAGTTGGTCACGCAGGTCATGGTGGAGGCACAGCAGGAGGTCACACACCTGCCGCAGCATTGGCCACAATAAGCTAAGCCCCACAGTCACACTATAGTGAACGCCACAGTTAAAACCAGCAGCCCCAAATATACACCATAGGTGCAGCACCAATGGACCACAAAATTCATGTTCATGCATTGACAACATTTACAACAATAGGGCATTGGTGTTGTCATGTTTCCAGGACATATGTTGTCAATAGTAACTGAAGTGTCAGTGTTGTGCCTTGCTTGTGCCTCTTTGTGCAATCTTTGGGTTGAGGACAAAGACACAACAGTGAGGAATCCGTTTTCAATTTTCTGACAGCATCCATCAAAAGCCTGCAACAAATCCGACCCCCTGCACGATGCAGGGCGCACAAGACACCAACCAAGGTTTCTTTATTCCCCACAAACCTAAAGCCTCAACATAAAGGACCACCTAACCCAGGTCGTGGGACGCAGAGTCTGGAAAACCCTAAACCCAGCATCTACAACTTCATTCCCTGTTCTGTGTACACCCTTTGTGCAATGCAGAATAGGTGCATGGAATGCCACTGCCCACCCACCTCCTCTTCCACCAGCTGTTGGTCCAGCATCTCCTCCACCACTGCCCCCACCAGCGGGCCCACAAGGGAGCCATCTAGTGCCCCGACCTCCAGCAGCGCTCCCCCTGTTATGTGTGCGATCGTCCGGAGGCAAGCCTCCGAAGGTGAGTGGAAGATGGCGTCGCGGAAGCCCAGGGCGATGACCCGTGCCCCAGTGGCAGCCAGGTGCTCAGCGGCCTCCTCCCACTTGATACTGCCAGGCACGCCTGGGGAGGTTAAGAAGGAAAGTGTGAGAAGGATGGCACAAGAATGGAGGTGTACAAAAGGCCAAAGCATGTGTGCAAATGCACTGGTGAGGAACCCATGTCCAATCGCATTGGCAAGCACTTCCTTCAACAACACAATGAACAAAGGACAATTGTGAAGAATGGCATTTGCCCCCTGCAGGCAACTGCTGGGACAGTTCCGTCCACAGTATTCATTTAGGTCACACCACTAAGGAGAACCTAGATCAGGAAGTGTGAGCTGCGCATGTGGCAAAAGCAAGTGCAATGCCTGAATGTGGTGTTGGAAGACTGGCGTCGCTTGTGTCAGAATGGACAGGAAACGTTGAGTGTGGCAATAACAACGACGGCGGCTCATGCTTCGCGTGCTTGAAGCTTGCAAGCAGACCAAAACAGGGTACAAACATTAAGCACATTCTTGATTGGAGTGCATGCACAGGACAGAGACATGATGTTTCGTTACATCGCGAATCCCTGCAATCTGATTCACAGCAACACCTGCAGGCCATGTCTGAAATTTGCATTCAGGCCCAAACTGGCAATGACATCAGGACAAACTTTACTGGCTGAAGTGCGTGCACAGGATGCAGACATGACACTTTCTCTGTTCCGCCATTCCCTTCAATCTTGACTAATAACAGCAATGCCCACACTACATCTCTGCCCACAGTCCACCAACTGGATGTGTGCGGTTAAACCCAGCAATGGAGAACCCGCCAAACATTCCAGTTGCTTGCATATTATCATGCCATGATTCTCAGCTTGTTTTCCTGCAAGTATCATATCAAGGACTGGTACAGGTATGCCATACATCGCTGTTGGCACATCGGGCATCCCAATTGGACAAAATATCTCTTCAATCTGAGCTCACCCAGTGGAAAGTTGTCATGGTGCTTGGCAACCCCGTCACATGCATTCAGTGCCGACACCAACTGTGTGTCCCATTCGGTCCACAGGCCTGTCGCCCTGCCGTCCCTCATGCTCTTCTCGACCGCTGTTGCCGCCTGTTCCAAAATGGTCACAAAAGTTATGACAACCAAAACAGAATACCACAGTGACGATCAATGCAATCCATTCAGCAGCCATGCCGAGGGACACAGCCAACCTGGGAATGTCCCCCACCCCGCTGAAGCCTTTCCCAGCAGTGCAACAAAAGCAAATAGCCAAAACAAATAAATGAACACACAAATGGGCAACAAATGCATAATCAACAAATGCAGGTTCATTTGTGCACCCCTTCCATAAAGTGGGCGATACTCAGCATCACTAAGTAGCAAGTCTTGCATCCAGTCTGCCTGCATGGGTACTTGGGGGCAAAATTTATAGACTTTCTGGTCAACCACAAAAAAACACAAACAGACTAAATGAACAACACAAAATAAAGGCACAAACACAAACAGAATAAACAGCAGATCCACCATCCATACACTTGATGGGCTTCAACAGCCCCACCTGCAGCAGCCTCTCTCTTGCCCTTCCCAGATCGCCCTCCAGCTCTGCGGCCTGCTGCGGGCCCATGCCTTGATAGCCATGTGGTGGTGCGTCACCAACCCAGATGACCACGCGGCTTGAGAAGGGCCACCAAGTGACGCCATCAGCCGCCTCATGCAGGGCAGCCTCAAGGGCCTCTGGGTAGTCACCCCCGCCGCTGGCCTCTAGCCTTGATATGAACTGGCAGACCTGGGGCAGGATCAGGGGCTGGCATTTTCAGTCTCTTGCTCAGAGCATCCCCATTAGGCAGGTGCCAAGCTGTTAGAGTGAATGCGCTGTTTGAGGTTTTCCCAACAATCAACCTTCTCAAACGTTCATTGACATCAACAGTTCATTGGCAGGTGCTGCAGTGCCCTGTGACGTGAAATCGTTGCTGTTTGCCAAAACAGAATTGTGTCTGTGAGTGCAGGTTTGTCACACTTTGAGAATTGTGACCAAGGAGGATGCCCGCAAGTCACCAGCACACTTACCAACATGGGCAACAATAACCACAAATAGCACCAAATCTGCAGATCTTTCTCACACTAAACATACTTCGGCATTTCCAACAAACATGTGTCCAAGGCAATTCCTTCAGCACTGAACGCCTTTCCCCCACCTTCTCCAAGTCCTCCGTGAAGTCCAGCTTGGTCAGCACCTGCGGCTGGTCGTCCTCAGGCCAATGGTCCCGGTACGCCAGCACGCCCCACCGCACCCGCTTGCACAGCACCGCCCCTGCCAGTGCGTTGGCCACCTCCAGCGCCACCCGCGGCAGCTCTGCCAGCTCAGCGGCCATGCTCGCCGTGGCGTCCACAACGAACAGGATGTCGGCAGTGCCGACATGAGGGTGGGCCGCTGCGTAGGCCAGGCGCTCGGCATCGTAGGAGGCGGAGTGGCAAGGGGGGAAGGCAGGGTCTGGACAGAGGCCGGTGGGGTGGAGGGGGATGGCGGGCAGGGAGGCGTGGGGGTAGAAGGGGCCCTCGTGGGAGATGCCGCTGCCCAGCTGGGCCGCGGGGACCGTCTTGGGGGAGCAGCACAGAGGTGAGCGGGTCAGCGCAACTGACAGTCTGAACTGGGCATGTCCTGCCGCCAGTTAGTAGGCTTGAGATAGACTGTGGAACTCAAGCCTGGAGCCAATTTTCTGGGTCTTGATTTCAGAGTCTGCTGGACTCCCGTTCGAATTGCTTCAAAAGATGTTAATCTGGTTGAAAATGTTACCGCCTGGTTGGGACAAAGGGGAACCTTGAAGATTTGGCACAAAACAAGCAGCTGAGTGCAAAGAAAATAAACATTCCAATGCCTTCCAAGCGTCAGTCTCAACGCTTGGTCTTTAGGACTTGTGGCTGAGAATTTTACCAGTTGATACAAACGCATCTTAAACTCAGTCGAATTTCAAATATAAGCTGATCTCACGGGAGCTGGCACTACATGGTCAGGCCACAGGGATTATCTTCAAGCAATGAGCAGAAAGCAGTGGGTTGGCATAATCACATTCAAGATTGAGGCAACCAAAAGTTCCATCTTAAACATAATATATCACAAACGTCAAAAGCAAACAATGTATGCACAGCAATCCTTGCCTCCAACCCAATCGCAAAAAAACAGGGTATGTTGTACTCCACTTGTTCTTGTAGGGTACAGACTTAAATATTTGATATTGATGCACTCCACAGTGAATGAGCTTGCCCACATTGCTGCTCCTTACCTTGATCACTGCGGGGCTGCCACGCACATGCCGCCCCCCGATCTTCACACTGACCTCATACTGCCCCTGGCCCACCAGATGGCCTGACACCAAATACCTGCCATCCCCCAAGTCGTTCACCGGCAGGCTCACCGATCCTCCCATCCCAAACAGCCCCTCCCTTCCCCTTGCAACTGCCCCTATGACCTGCTGTTCCCCTTGCTGCCCCCCCAGCAGCTGCTCCAGCACCGCGTTGCGTGCAGAATCTCCGGAAGATTCTGGCTGTGCCGTCCTGGGTTCAGGCTCTGGCAGTCTTAGTCTGGGGGTGGGCTCCTCAGCTGAGTTGTCCCCCATGCTGAAGATCCCCTCGGAGTCGCCGCTCTCCCCATGGGGCCCGCCCACCCGCGCCAGGCCCGCGCTCAGGCTGATCATCTCCTCAACCCCATGGTGGGCTTCCTCAACCCTTGCAGGAACAGCCGACTGGCGCTCGTGCCTCAACCGGCCTGATCCCAAGCCCCTGCCGCTGCCGCCGGTCCCCGTGCTCCTGTCCCCAAAATGGCTCTCTGCGTCCACAAAGTCCTCCTCCTCCAACCCCCCCTCCTGGTCCATGTCATCGATCCCAGGGCCCATGCCATCAATGTCCAGCTCACCCTCTGCCGTGGGGTTGTCCTCGTATGGCAGCTCCCGGATCACCCGGCTGGGCGCCCCGTCCTTGGATCCCCACGACTTGCCTGCGCAGATCCTGGCCGCGTCCGGCCTCATGCAGTCTGCCGCCGGCCACAGCCGCCGCATGCCCACGATCAGCTTGGACAGCCGCTTGAACGACTTCTTCCGCTTCTCCCCCCCCTCCTCCTCAAACCCTTCCAAACCCCCACCCACGCCCATCATCTCCAGCTCGCCACCGCTCAACCCGTCCCCCTTCCTTGCCCGGCCACTGCGAGAGCCCCGTTCAACGACTTCCACCTTGGCTGAGGGGCCCCCACCAACATCGCCCGCCTCTGATGCCCCACGGTGCCCTGGTGACCTCCCCCGCACCGCCCCAGCCCCGCGCGACAAACTGAGACTCCGCATTGGGCCACCAGGACTCTGTGAAGAGCTCACGGGGGACATGTGCACATCATGGCCCTCTGCAGAGCCAGCCATGAACATCCTGTCGTCCTCGTCGACGTCTTCTTCCTCGAGGGTGGGGAGGTCCTCAGAGCGCGAGGTCCACTGGGGGTCCTCCTCCTCTGGCGCGGGGTGCAGTTCGGCCACAGCGTGCTCTGGCCGGTTGGGGTCGGGGTAGCTCAGGCCCCACACCCAAAGTGCTGCCCTGGGCCAGGGCAGGGGCACAAGATGCCATCGAATCAGCTCTCGACCTTAAAGCAAGGCTAAAGCACTGCATGAACTAGTGCCAGGTTTCAGGAAAGTCCCTGAGGCATCAAAGACCGAGCAGGGTTCGCCTCCCACCAGGGAAGCAATGCACCAGTGCCAAAACGGCGACATGCTTACCATTCTGTAAAACTACAGGCGACTTATCTACTTCCAGAGTGGGAAGTTTGGCAGTTTTATCATGTGTTTGAGCCACACACAATGCCAAGGAGTCAACACTTTCGCCAGAAGACCGCAGCACCAACTCGGTGCCCCCTGGACATAGAAGGCCAACTTGGCTGTCGAGTCAGTCGCTCATTTAAACTGAGTTCAACTGAGTGCAATTGAATACTGCTGAACTAATTCAAGTCCATTGAATTCAGTGACTTGACAAAATACAAATGCACCACACCTGGACATGGAAGGCTGCGTGGCAGTTGACGGTTCGCTGATAGTGGCTTCGCCCCGGTCTGCCAAGAATGGTGTGTCCACCATCGGCACGTCCTGCGCCAGCAGTGACCCCTGCCGCAGCTGGGCCTCAAGCTTGCCGCTGTCGCTCCTCAGGAACGCGCTCAGGTCCGCCGTCTCCAGCTCCTCTGCGCTCCCCTGGCTCGACGAGCTGCTGAACAGCGGGGTGCACTCGTTGAGCCCCGCTGGCGCAGACAGGATCAGCCGTTTGCTCTCCCTGCTCATCCGATCAGCTTCCGGATCACCCCCCCTGCCATCATGCTGCGCGTCTGCGCCCATGGGCCACCCAGCGTGGGTGAGGGACAGGGATGAGCCGCCGCTGCTGGTGCCCTCGGGCCTTGCGTTGGCGGAATCGTAGCCCTGGTTGGGGTGGGCACGGGCAGAGTCAAAGGCAGAGCCGCGTGGGGAGGGCAAGGAGGTCGACCTGGCATAGCCGGGGGCGGCCGAGCCACGGCCATCGCTGGGGCGGTGGTGCCGGCTGTCAGCGCCGTCGGTGGCGCGGCCTTTGGAAGTGCGGCCATCGGCGCTGGCCTGGATTGCAGAGGGGACAGGATTGAGGAAGCCACCGAAAGTCCTCTAAATATGTTTGTCAGGAAAAGATGAAACACAGTCCTTGCATCTCATGAGGGCAATGGTCAGTGAGCTCCTGTGCCATTCAATTCGACAATCCAGCTGTGGTGACAACAGGGCATGGTCTCTGATGGATGATGCAACATTCGGATAACAAAGGGTGTGTGGCCTCCAACACATGGTGTCAAATTTTGGAATGAAGAAGGGTGCAGGGCACAATCTCGGGATCTCTTGGACAAAATGGTGGAGAGCACTTAGTAGTATCAGCACATTGCTGTCTTAACTGACCTGAAAGGTGTTTTAAGATTATGCCATGGACCAGGCGACCATTGCAACCCCACTCAATCAGGCTGCAGTGCTATTGTTCGCAAGAAGTGTTTGCAAGAAAGTGCGATCGTTGACAGTTGATTCTATGTCACTTCAATTATTTACTGAGTTGTAATGGGCACCAATACTCCAGAAACCAGTATCTTCAACCCAGCTCTGTGCTGTTGATCAGCACGATCTTCTTTGGCAAAAAGTCAACAGCCAGGGTGGCTGGAAGGCCCAATGACATCAACACGGGCCCCTCTTCCTTGCAACTTTTAGGTACATTCAAGCAAAATGTGCCAAACCTCACATTGATTCCTATCCACATAGCCAACCTTATCCAACCAAGGCCAGCTGTTGAACTGGCCCAAGAACAATTCACGAGAGACTGGTTTCTTTAAGGATATTATTTAGGGTACAGTCAGATACACCTCCCCTTTTCCGCCCTTCCCCTCCCCCCCCACCCCACCCCCACCCCACCCACTCTACCACCCAAAACAAGAAAGCAAAGTTTTGGTTTGATTAGGCACAGCTTCAAGAATCCCTGAATATAGTATGTCTCATGCTGCACCACACTGCACGGCACCAATACTTGCATGTTCAGTATTGCTGGCTGTAGCATTCGCTCCTTCACCTGTTGTGTTCATTGACTGACTGACTACCTTAACACCCTTGCAGATGTGCTCATGACTAGATCAGCAGCTCAGCATCCCAATCACAAGCCAGTTGCCCCACCTTGAGCTTGGGCATCTCTGTGTCATCTTCTCTCGTGCCGCTGAGACACGTTGCCTCCGCCGATATGTTCGCCCTCACCCCAATGCACGGCTGCCCCGGCCCCACAAAGGTGTGGACACTGAATGCAAATGGCAGGTCACATGCTGCAGACTGCAGCGCCCGCCCGGCCACCCAGCAGTGGGATGGGTCCACCACGTGTCCTTCCTGCCACCACCGCAAGAGTTGAATGGTCGACAGTGTTCACAACAAGCGGGATGGTACTGACACACTTGTTTCTGGCATGGTCAATACTAAGCTTACAATACAGTCAGATGGTGTCCTGATTCTAACTGTACTAGAGGAGATCAACATGAGCACGCGATTTACTGGCGAATGCCACTCAGCACATGTGCTTCTTGCAGCAAATGACACGATCATTCCTTTATGAGGAAGAGTGGTGGCAAAAGTTGTGGTCAAGATGTGTGGCCCTATGGTATGAATTGTTCCCCTTTTCGTTCTAAGGAGGCTGCTGGGCAAAAGACCTGGCATCAAGATGCGGCATGTGTGCCTGCCAAGGCATCGCAAGCTTGGAAAAACTTTGGTAGGACAAAGTGTCTCACAAGCACATCAACGATGTTCTGATGAACCTCCCAATTGTTCACAGCCTGAGTACCTCCCTCCGCTCTGGCCATTAGCTCTATGTCGGGAATGTGTGGCAAGCTTGAAACGCAAAAGCACCCTTCTTGATGCTAATGACGATCGTGTCACTAAACTTATGAACCGTCACTGGCCTCTGAACAGCTGTCTTCCACAGTGGCATAAGATCCAACTACTTGCGGTCTTCGGCTCACTGGAGAGATCAAGTGTTTCACTTCAAACCAGTTCATGAGCTCCGGCGTGCAGGGTGAACTGATCATGCTCCGTTGCCCATGGGGACGTTTGGTGTTTTACTGTCAATCAGGACACAAGACTGAGACTGAAAACACCAACAGCCCCCTGGCAGATGATCTGACCTGAAGGCAACCCTTGGTTTGACTTGGCACAGCAAGCATTCCAATTTTGGGACCTTCTAGAATTTGTTGAAAGAGCACAAACACACACTGGGCAACCCCATCTTCAAACAGTGTGGCTGCAAAGCCCTTTTCCACGATGCAAAACTTGAATGAAACCACTCCAAGCACGATATGAGAGTGCAAGGCACTTGTGTGCATTTTGAGAGCACAAACTGCAAAGACCAAAGTGCATGTTCTGCAGTTGACAGACTGAGTTGGATCCTGGGTGGTCTGGGTGTTGTGCAAGCATGGGTTCATGCACAGCCCTTGCACCTCTTGCCAAATGTGCCCACTGAGTGCGTGTTTCATCATGATCTGTGTTGGCACAATTTTTGTATTTTTCGCTCTGCCAACAGAGCTCATGGAGCTGAAACGAATCCCACAATGCTTTGTGTTCAGGAGACTGTATTGCAACACAGTGCTCTCTTCCAACAAGACAATGATGGATCTTCACCACGTGTTGCAAAGATCTTAGTCAGATCATTGTCCATGATGATGACTCAATCAAGGCTATAGTGTCAAGCTTTTCATGTCTGAGACTGTGCGTTGACTTTCTGAAAGTTCATGCACCATGCATGGATCATACGATCAGTCGAGGTGGCACACGGCCCACGACCCTTTTGCAAGACCGTGCACCACCTAGGCTTTCAAGAAGTGCCGTGGTAAGGCCCGAATGTAAGGAAGCGCAGGCCCCACCTGGTGCTCCACCACCACGCCAACCAAGTCCCAAAGCTCCCTGGCCGTGGCATGGCACCCATCCGCCCACAGCGCCGCCACGGCATCCCTGATTGCAGCCGCAGCCTGCGAGAGCCTGGGGCCCCGGCCCCCTGCCAGGCCTGCCGCACGCGCCTTGCCTGCTGAGGCGGCGTCGTGCCAGGTGAAGAAGGGCGTCAAAAAGGTCAGGATCCGCGCAGGAGGGTCGATTGGCGAGGGGCGCTGGTATGAGCTCTGAGAGATCCATGGCAGCCTGGGTGGAGAGGGGCAGGGGGAGAAAGCAGAATCAAAGACTGCATCAGAAAGGGAAAGGGGGCAAGCCAGGAGCAGCTAAACGGACACAACACATCATGTCTTCATCAGGCACACTCCCAGCAGCGTCAACTGCTGCTGTTCATGCACAGTGGTCGTCAGATGCGCGTCGGCAGAGTCACCATCATTACCAAAAGCCAGCAGGGAGTTGCAAAGCCGTGGGGGCGTCACGCCTTCAGCCTTCAAACACAACCTCCGATCGCGAACGAGATCCTCGTCTGTTCACGTTAACCGGCTGCCTGGCCGCTCTCTGGACCCTGATTGACATCTGCACGCGACTATGGGCTGCAGAAGGCGCCGCGGCATCCAGCGCCCGCCGGCCTGTCCTGCGCGCCAAGCAAGCAAACGAGGAAAGAAAGAAAAAAGCACGACAGGGCAAAAGAAGGGCCGGAACAAGGGCTCGATCCCGCACCTGTGCAGCCCGTGCGTCGGCGCCTCGACCTGCTGGGCGCCGATCTGGGCGCCACCCGCCCACGCCGCCCCCGCACCGGGCGGCGGCAGCGCCTGCGGGTACGCCACCGCCATCGGCATCCCTCCCAGGGGCGCCAGCACGCCCACCCCCCCGGGCCCCACCGCCCCCACGTACGGTCCCTGAGGCCCAAACCTCGGATCCGGCCGGCCCGCCCAGTCCCCCGCCACGCTGCCGTCCCGGCTGCCCCTGAAGTCCACGCTGCCGCGGAAATCTTGGCTGCCCCTGAAATCCACGCTGCCCCTAAAATCCTGGCTGCCCGCGTAGCCCTGGCTGCCCCGGCTGAAGTCCCTGTGGTGGGGAGGCCCCAGCGGTAGCTGCCCTGCCATGAGCGCCCCATAGGCGGACGGGTCCACCATGCCGCCCAGCACGCCCTGCGCCTGGCCCACGGGCGGCCAGCTGCCGTACCTGGGCACATCGGGGAAGCCCACCCCGCCGTAGCCCACGGGGTAGCCCCCCGCACCGTATGCACCGCCGTACACCGGCGGACCGTACCCCCCCGCTCCTGGCGGTGCGGCCGCCCCCGCCTGCTGCAGCGCCTGCTGCTCGGGCCAGTGGACCCCCTCCCCTTGCGCCGGCGGCCTCCACTGCGACTGGACGGCATCCTGCCCGCCTTGGGCGGCTTCCTGCCCTTGCGGTGGGACGACAGAGCCGCCCCTGGGCGGCTGCTCCTGGTACGCCATGTTGTTCCAAGTCCTGAAGATCTCGGCGCTGGATGCTCGCTGCGAGGCGCGGGAGTCCGCCCTCAGGCCGGGTTGCCAGCCGGACTGCCCCTGCCCGCCTCCGGGCTGCCCGCGATCGTACATTCCGGGGGACGCAGACCTGGACGTGGGCTTGTCCCAGGGGTTGGGCGGGCGTTGCCAGGCCTGTTGGGGAGGCTGCTGGCCGGGCGGGTGGGTGGCGGACACGGCCTGGGTCAGCACGGTGAGCTCCTCGCGCAGCTGGCTCAGCTTTGCGCGCGTCTCGTCCAGGGTGCCGTCTGCCTGGGCGATCGATCACAGCGGGCGTCAGGCATCGGAGGGAATCAGGAGACTGGGGGGGGGAGCGGACGGGAGGGGTTCAGAAGATGACCCAGGCGCCGGTTCATCGAGCTTTGAAAGCGAGGTTTGACAGATCGCGCGGAGGGGGGGAGGGAGAATCAATCGGGTGCGCGCCGACCTTGCGGGCGCTCCCCGTCCCGCCAGACGCCGGACCCCCCCGCGCCGGGGCGACGCGCAAGCCAAGTGGGCACGAAGAGGCGCCCTGCGCTGGGAGGCGACGGGGCTGCCGTACACCAGCCCACGCCACGATTCAGCGGCGACTCGCGCACGGGCGCCCGCGAAAAGTGGCCCGATTCGTCAACATCCGTCATCGGGTATTGCCCCCCCCTCCCCCGGCCACCCCCCCCGTCTCGCGCTGCACACCGCCCGCAACCGTCCGAGGTCGGCGGCCGGCGCGGCCGTGGGCCCCACCTGCGGCGCCGGGCCCCCGGGCGCCCCTCCCGGTCTCCCGGGCTCGCCGCCCGCCGCGGGATGCATGCCCCCTCAGACCCCGGCGGGCCGATACTCGGCCTCCCAAGCCCTCCGATGACTCAACCCTCCGCCCGCCTCGGTCCCGGCCGCCGCCCGGCCCCGCCGCCGGCCCTGCGCGTCGAAGGCGAGCGCGTCAGCGCAGCTGAGGCGCAAAGCACCTCACCGGGACCCAAATGTCAAACCCCGCATGGCCCACCCCCGCTCCCCCACAGCCACCCCACATTGACAAACTTCCCACCCTCCCCACCCTCACTGCCACCAAACCGACGAATCCCACCTCCGGCAACTCCCACCGGCGGCCCTCCGCCTCCTCTGCCGCTAAGTACAGGGCGCCGCCCCTCCCACAGCCCTCCGTCCCGCTCCCAAAACCGCCGATTCCTCCCCACCGCCCCTCACTCTTTCCCAAGAAACTGGTCACACTCCCTTGCCGGGCTACGGCTCCCCTCTCCCGGCCCTCCGCCGCTCCCGGCGCGCTCTCCTCCGTTTTCCACCGAGTGATCGCGGCGCCGCGCCCAAATCAGGTTTCGCTGCGCGTGTTTTTAGAGCCAGCAAATCAGTTGCGCTCCAGTCGGGCCTGGGGCCCCGGGACCGAGGTTGGGGCGCCCTGATCCGGCCGGTCCGGCCAATCGGGTCCCGGGCGTGGGCCCGGGGGACCCGGGCCGGACTGGAATGGGCGCGGATTGACGTCACCCGTCAGCGACCCCGCGTGGAGATCACTGGGGCCGGGGCGGCTTTTTTGGTTGTCGGGGGTGGGGGCCAGGGGCCAGAACATTGGGGACGAGACGTTTTTTGGCCGGGGGGTGGCGGGCGTTGCGTTGGGAGGGTTTGGAGCCCGGTTGGATTGAAAGTTTCTGGGCACTTGGCCTCACGTTGGGGAGGGAGGGGGATTTGTTAGAGAGGAAGAAACGGGTCGTTGGGAGGGGAGAGGAGGGATGTTGCGGAAACGGGTGTGAAAAAGGATCGGTTGATGGCAACCCGAGGCGGGCTGGCCGGATCTCAGATCTCAGGTCTTTGGAGCTCCGCATTGGCCCTGGGTGGGGTCGTTGGGGATGAACTTGATGGTACTTTGTTGCACTTGTGGCAAGATGTCAGGCGTCGAGTCAGCAACCCCGTAATTGTGTGTATCACTGCATGTTTTCTGTGGGAAATGGAGCGAAACAGCTTTGCCACCCGGGGCCTTTGAATGCGAGGTTTTGGTTGAAAGGAGACAAGAACATTTCTCCATGATTGTTTTTGAAACGAGAAAGGGACTTTGGCAATGCCTTTGTTGCACAATAAGTTGTTGCTGACCACCTGGGGGCCTTTTCTGATTCATTGTTGTTGGTGCGGCTGTTGATTAGGAATTTCCTGGCCGTCTTGTGCTCGACTTGGGATGACAGAGTTCAAGTCAACATCCTCATCAGTGCGTCCTGCCGCCAGGAGTTTTGGGAAAATTGTTGTGTTCCTTCCTGCATTTGTAGACTACTGTGTGCATTCCTTGATATGCACTGAGGTTTTCACAAATGTTAGTGCTTGAATTATGTAAACTGCGCTGTGCATTGCGTTTGCTGTTCCCAAACACTAATGCAACTGCCTCCAGCAAGTTTTGCGTTTCGAAACCTAAACTCCCACAACCAACGCGCTCACGTTTTCAGAGTCAAAATGCACGCCGTGGATGCAGAGGTTTGGCAAAAAATTGCAAACCGCAATCTGCCACAAATTGGGGAGGCGATGGGAATCGGTAGGGAAAATCGCGAAGCAAAATCGTAACCCTGAAAGCTTTTAATGTAACCGCAGGAAAATTGCCAACCCATCGGCCCCAGAACAGTTCGTTTTGTGTCCCATGCACAAACCATGCGCGTTGTTGAGGAGGAACCCACACCAGACACCTGCCAACATATTTCAGATGTTTGAAAAGTGTGCACAACCGCAAACCGCTTTTGTGCGGCTTTGCATGGCCGCTTACAAGCGCATCAGAAAGGCACGCGCATCTAATCATTGCATGCAGCATGAAAACGGCGTATGGCGGCCGGAGGGTAGTGGTTTTGTGGTCAGGGAACTTGTTATCGTAAGGTCGGGTGCTCTGATGAAAATTCCAGCCCAATATATATTATATATACCCGATACCCGATTGTAGGGCAGCGCTGCCCTACAGTCACGGCTGCAGCAGAGCATAGGGTGTGACAAGGTGTGTGTGGTTTACCGACAAACCTTGAAATACACGTATATCGAATTCGCACACACGAACTAATGATTGCATTGTCTAAAACATTTGACCACTGGATGCGCAGTGACAAGCATACGAAATTTGGTACCTTTCGGCAAGTGCAAACGCAAATCTCAACAAACAATCCTACAACTTGCCGTCACAGTGGTGCAAGCAGTCATCTGCAGCTGCACTGAAAACGGTGCGTGGAAAGGTATTGAAGTTTGAAGTCACCCACTTCGGTTTTGAGGGATGCCCCAGCGCCTTTCTCAAGTAGATATTCACCACTGCCATGTCTCCAGTCACTACTGCAAAATGGAGAGCCATGCAACCTCGCTGAGCAAAATAAAACAGCGACCTTGTTGATAAGGCGGCAATTATGACAGAAGGGTGACAGGTTACCTGTCTTCACAACATATCGCTGCCAACTTTTATGCTCGAAATATTCATCTGTTAAAGAATTTTGAGAATGCACTCCACGGGTGTCCAAATTAATCCAATCGGCTGCCACCTCAAAGTTACAGGATCACAAAATCAGCGTGCTGGTGTTGCTTCGCGGAATGGAATTAACCAGTGTGGACCAATGTGTCTCACGCACATAAAACGTGACAAAGCTGCGTTTCCAAATAATATACGCGTTTGTGAGGACAAAATACAATCGAGATTGGACGACTTTTGCACGAGTGGCAGGCCCCATCCAATCAAGCGGCACGTTGGTGCAGTATTCCGCAACGTGCAGCTGTCGAAACGACCCTTCTCATAGTTCCATGTGAATAAGCCATACCCACGTGGGCATTTCAACATCATGCCGTTCCAACATCCAGGTGGCCACCGGGTGTGTGAATGTGCATTCTGCACACACCAGTGGCCTGGCACATCTGTAGCCCACCACGTCTGCCTGGCTGTTGCAGCAAAGGTCTCAATTTGTTATATACTATTGGCTGCTCATTGAGATATCAAGACAATAGGGAAAGCGGGGTGGGGAGAGGGCGCACCCCAACTACGGGGAGCTGATCGCGTAATCAACCAGGCAATTCTTTGTCGGTTCGTTTCAACATTAGTTCCTTTGTTGCCCCAATCAATTTCTTTCAGTTGTGTATAGAGTTCATGCGGATATGCAACTCGCAAAGATAATTACATTGTTCTTGACAGTCTCCTTGTGGAGCCAATTTGGCACTTCTTTTCCATTTAGTTCTTTTGATGCGAGCCTTGCAGCAATCAGCTATCAGTTGGTTCCCAGCTAGAACAGTTTCTTTCTTACTTTCGGTTGGTGAGTGCCTCACCTCCCCGCCCCGCCTGCCAGAATAGTTCACCAAGATGCTTGACTAGTCGGCTACTCTCTGCTTCCTAATTGCATCCCATTTTGTCTCTGAGGTGATGCACCTCAGCCATAGCACGGTTGGATTCCTGCGCACCAAGGCGTCAATGGTTGTGGGACAGCAGGCGCATTCGACACCGCCCCCACCTCAGGATATGCACGCGTCAAGGCAATCACCTCTCACGCACTGCCCCATTCGGCCATCTGTATGGCAGCGCCACCCCGACCACGACCTTCTTCCCAACACCCACGCCACTCGTTCATCCCTCCCTGCCAGAATCTGGAAATTCTCAACTGGGGCTGAGACGGAAGGGTGGGGGTGGGGGAACGCGGCTGATAGTACCGCAGGGATAATGCAACCCAAGACGGGAGTCCACCTATATTACATGGCAATTCCTTTGAGCACTTTTAACATTGTAGCATTGAAATACAAAACAAAAGGCATCATATCAAATGATACATGCTTTATTGTTAAAGCAACGCCAACGTCGAAGGAGCATTGCACAAAATAGAGTAGGTAGTGTCACACTGCATGCACCATCGCGCATCACCAGTGGCATCAACACTTCTCAGGAGTTTCATTTCAAAAGCTTCAATAGGATTGTCTGTGCCACCATGACGGCATAAAAACGGAAATCTGCCAGCATACAGAGTAGCGCGGGCGGACAATTTGGTATGCTGCACACCACACACGGAGGTGCAAATATCTCGCAATTTATTTACATTTAACGGCAGAGTGTATAGGTAGGTCGCTCACCGTATTCGCCAGTTCTGGTGTCGCTCTGGAGTCCAGTATTTTCTGAACGACGGGCGAGTGGCCATCACGGGCGACCAACATCAGCGCCCGTCTCCCTCTTACGAACACGCCACCAACAACAGAGCCACTGGGGAGCTGGATATGTTGGTGCCTGCATTGAGTCCATTATCTGGAAAAATTAACAATAATTGCAACAGTACGGTTGGGTGTTCCAAACAGTCGTATCATTACATGATATTGTGTACAGTACAATACTCTACAACAGAATATATGATGCCATCTTATACTTGTTGTATATAGCTTCCTATTGCGACAATATTTGCGATTAATATGGCTATTGTTTCAATTACATACCTCTTTCTTGATCGAATTATTCGAATTGCTATTATCAGGGCATTGGTCCTTGTTACTACCAAAAATTTTAGAATTTACTTGCGGCATTGTTAGTTTTGTCATTGTGGATACTGTTGCCGTTGTTGCTGCATTGCGCAGAGCACGTTTCCAGTTCAGTACTGTATGTACAACCCATGCGTCAATACAAACAATGCTGGAGGGTCAGTTACAAACTATGATTGGACACGTACTGAACGGCGAATGGCATGTAGCAATGTGTATTATCTGTGAAGACTGCGTAAATCTTCTGCGTACTAAATTTCCATGCTGAGCAGCTTTTGTTCAAGCAATTTACTCACCAGTTCCATTTGTGTCATATTTTTGTGAGGTAAAATGTCGCAAACATTGGTGAACATATCGTGATGTTAGAAGACGGATCGCATATTGCATCTATAGCAATATGGCACAGTGCTCTTGGACATTTTGGCAGGCAACACATTCAGCATGGACGGGCGTATCCAGAATTCGATGGCATTAGACAGCAATGTGTTCGACTAATTTTCTCGCCTTCCTTTTCCGGTCCAATGTCGCACCAGAGTCAAGCAATTTCCGAACGGCGGGCACGTGGCCATTGTGGGCAGCATCCATCAGCGCTCTTGCACCATACTGCACGTGTGCAGCCAAAAAGAGTGCCCATGAAATCCAAAAACTGTTATGCAAATCTGTGAATCACGTAATTTGATAGATTGAATGGAAAAGACTGCCCAACAATGGGACATTTTGAATTACTGTATTGAAACAAATAACGCTGACATTGATGACATTGAGCTACATGCAGCATGACTATCAGTGCTGGAACAAAAATTACTATCAGATGTTGCTATCTCTTGTTCATCCGATTGGCTGTTGTATTGCTGTTGGCATTGCTTTCACCATCATCATCATCGTTATCAAGATCATTATCATCATCGTTATCTCAAGTACTAATGATGTCGTCCGATCAATACTGGTAGATTCAATATCTGTTGGTACAAAGAGTCTAGCAGAACAAGACTTGCATTCTAGATATCTGGCAGAACTTCCCTCACATCCCAGATATGGAATATGGAATGCACATCGTATCCTGATTACGCATATTCTGGATATGTCAATATAACGAATGAAAAACATCCAGCATATGGGGCATCTATACCTTGGGCGAATGGCAGGACTCTGCCATATTAGTGCATGGGCAACTGTATCCTGAGTACGGCTGCGTCGTGGTGCATTGCACAGCCATATACAGGGCTTAGGTGCTTGCGCAATTCATGCTTAAGCATATCTAGAATACGACGGCGATGCCCATTGCGTAGCCATGCCCTGGGTGCGCATATCCACAATATGCAACTCCTTCCAGTGGCGTTGTCATAGCCCATAATTGTATTGCTACTTGCCACTCTAAATGAGTCCTAAACTAAAAGGTGAAAAAATTCAAACAAGGGCAGCATACACAAGTTTCTCACGGCATCGCCGCAATGCGATGCAATCGAAGACCGACATGGAGAGGAGAGTATTGCTACACACAATAGCTGCTTTCATAGCTGCAAAATCGCCCCCGAGCTGTGTAAACATCTTCCATCACCACCCTGGTTCCGTACTCGCGATGTTTACATCAATCATAACGGTGCGATAGGCGACGGGCATTCAGTGGATTTGTCAGTGCTGTTGCAGCCGTTGCAAAACAGTGTGCTGAGACAGTTCAAATGGTCAGAACGCCGAAACCAACAGAAAGGGATGGTGGATGCAGTGTTGGGTGGCGACGGCACAAATTTCCAAAGTGGAAGGTAATGCAGATACTGGATACCCCGAAATACCCTCTCCCCAAAACCCCACCCACCACAACCAATCCCTGCCGAAATGTCCAAAACATGAGCGAAGGGTGGTCCTGGGCATACTGAAGGCCATGCTGAATGAACTGAATTGATACCATCTGCAGCCCATCGACGATGTTGCTTGGACTCGTTGCATCGTGAGAGGGACCGCAGGGACCAGCAAGCCACCCTTCAATTCAGTGATGATGCTGCAACAGAGTGGTGGGCTGGATCCAGTCAGTACACTGCGGCAATGATGTCCACAAGCACAAAGTTTACCTTGCCACAAGCCTGCTGAATACAAGGAAGAATCAAGCACATCAGCAGCATGAAAACTGCCAAATCTGTGCTCTGCATTCACTAATACGTGATGTTCCCTTGTCATGTGCAGCTCTGATTCACTGCTGGTGAACATTTGAAGCACGCTGCAAATGCGCAACCCACTTGCCAACATACCACAGTGGCCAATTGCTTGTTTGGTTGTAAAAAGCCCAGCTACACTGTACGTATTGGCAGCTGCCAATGGTTAACCGAAATTGAATTGCACATCAAACAGAATTCCACCAACTAGGCCGACCAGCTTGTTCCTAGGCTTGTGATGCGGCTGAATACACCACTTTTTATACTGAATGAAACAACACACCAGCCATTCCTCAAGTCTTAAAATGCCCTGGGCACCACATACAAAGCCACTGCACGGTCAAGCTTGCGGAACTGTACATCCTAGAAGGCACAACAGACAGAGCATAGTGTGCATGCTGACAGTTTGGGCGAAGGCTCTCTTGGCGTTAGTACCAGCTAATGAGGCAACCAACAGGCACCAGCTGCATAGAGGTGCCCCATACAGAGAAAAGAAAAGCTCCCTTTCAACACACGGGACGCTGATCGGCCACTCAGACTCCAGAGATGGCAACCATCCGGCCACCAGGAGGTCACCTCCGATAGCATCGACAGCCAACTATCGTGAGTGGCCCAACAACGCAACTCCGGCCCCTGCCCCGTTCACACCGGAACTCCCACGTGGCACGTCAGGGATCCATTTCGAAATGCCCGGAGCGCCAGCGTCCCGTGCTGCTCCCGGGCAACGATCGTGAGTGGCCGAACAGCGCTACACCTGCCCCGTTCACGCCGGAAGTCCACGTGACACATCACGGATTCATTTCGAAATGCCTGGAGCGCCAGAGTCCCGTGCTGCTCCTGGGCAACGATCGTGAGTGGCTGAGCAGCGCTGCCCCTGCCGATGGCCTATTCCCACTGAAAGTCCCACGTGGGCACGTCGCGGATCCATTTCGGAATGCCTGGAACACCAGCGTCCCGAGCTGAACCCGGCTTCGGCTTGGTCTTCGCGATCAAAGCAAGTATGCAGGCCTCGCACGCCTGTCGGTCGGGGCCAGTGCGGTTTACCTCGTTGCGGCGCCACCTCCTGCGTCCGCGGTTCTCGTCCACCCGCGTTGTTGCTGGGTCCGCGCGCCTTGGCGTTCTTGGTATTGAAACAGCGTATTCACAGTGAGCGTCTGTCAACGTTGCTGGCAACTGACATGTTGTGGTGCGTTGGGGACCCTTGGTGCAATCAGCCTTGTTGCAGTATTGATGCACGGCGGTATTGATGGAACATTGGCCGAAAATGCATCAATCAGTCCTGATGTGACGTTGACATGCTGGGCCACTGATTCAACGTTGCAGCAACGTTGATGGGTGGTAGTGGGCCATCAACATTGCCGCAATGTTGCCGAAAGACGCCTTGCCGGGCCGTTGACGAACGCCGGCATCTGTGAGCCGTTGCTCAGTAGGCCTTGCCTCAACATTGCTAGTCATTGTTTCAATGACCCCGTTGCATCAAGCCCCATCAACATTGCATCAACGCCTACCGAATTTCCAGATGGTTGCAGTATTTCACAACGCGCAGCTGTCGAAACGACCCTTCTCATACTTCCATGTGAATAAGCCACACCCTCGTGGGCATTTCAACGCCATGCCGTTCCAATATCCAGGTGGACACCTGGTGCGTGAATGCGCATTCTGCACACACACCAATGGCCTGGCATATCTGTAGCCCACCAAGTCTGCCTGGCAGTCAGAGCAATCGCCTCAATTTGTTCGATACTATTGGCTGTTCATTGGGATGTCAGGACAATAGGGGGAAGCGGGGTGGGGTGGGGAGAGGCCGCACCCCAAGTATGGGGACCTGCTCTGCAAAAACTAACCAAGCAGTTCTTTATCGATTCGTTTCAACATTAGTTTCTTTGTTGCGCCAATCAAGTTGCTGCAGCTGTGCATAGAACTCATGCGTATATGCAATTCGCAGAAGACAATTACACTGTCCCTGGCCGTTCTCTTGTGGAGCCAACTTGGCAATTTTTTCCATTTACTTCTTTTGATGCGATCCTGGCAGCAATCAGCTGCCTATTGGTTCCCAGCTACAACAGTCTCCATTCTTGCTTTCGGTTGGTGAGTGCCTCCCCTCCTCGCCCCGCCTGCCAGAATTGTTCACCCAGATGCTTGACTAGTCGGCTACTCTCTGCATCCTAATTGCATCCCATTTCCTTGCTGAGGTGATGCACCTCAGCCAAAGCACAGTTGGGTCCCTACGCGCCTAGGCGCCAATGGCTGTGAAAAAGCAGGTGCATTCCACACCGCACCCACTTCAGCAATGGCTATGCACACGCAAACACAATCAACTCTCAAGGTCTGCCCCATCCGCCCATCTGTATGGCAGCGCCACCGCAACCCCTGCATTCTTCCCAACACCCACGCCACTCGCTCATCTCTCCCTGTCAGAATGTAGAAATTCTCAACTGGGGCTGAGAAGGAAGGGTGGGGGGGGGGGTTGGAGGTGGGGGGACGTGGCTGATAGGACGGCGGGGATAATGCAACACAAGACGAGGGTCCTTTATATTCCATGGCAATTCCCTTGAGCATTCTAATATTGTAGCATTGAAATACAAGACAACAAGCATCATATCTAATTATGCATGCTTTATTATTCAAGCAACGCTAACACCGAATGGTGCTGGTGGCATGACATAAAAATAGAGTAGGCAATGGCACACTGCATGCACCATCGCGCATCGCCAGTGGTACAAACACTTCTCAGGAATTCATTTCAAAAGCTTCAATAAGATTGTTTGTGCCACCGTGATGACATAAAACGGAAATCTGACAGCATATGGAGAGCGCACGCGGGCGATTTAGTACGCTGCACATCGCACACGGAGGTACAAATTTCTTTCCATTTAACGGCAGAGTGTATAGATAGGTCGCTCACCGTGTTCGCCAGTTCTGCTGTCGCTCTGGAGTCCAGTATTTTCTGAACGACGGGCACGTGGGCGTCACTGGCGACCAACGTCAGCGCCCCTCTCCCTCATACGAGCACACCACCAACAACAGAGCCTCTGGGGAACTGCACATGTTTGTGCCTGCAGTGAGTCCACTATCCCGAAATTTTTAACAATAATTGCAACAGTTCGTTGGGCTGTTCCAAACAGTCGTATGATCACATGATATTGTGTACATCACAATACACTACAACACAATACATGATGCCATATTATACTTGCAGTATATGACTTCCAATTGCGATAATATTTGCGATTAATACGGCTATTTTTTCAATCGCAAACCTCTTCCTTGATCGAAATATTCGAATTATTACTACCATCAGTGCATTGTCCTTGCTACTACCAAAATTTTTATAATTCAATGCAGCATTGGCAGTTTTGTTGTTGCGAATACTGTTGCCGTCGTTGCTGCATTGCGGAGAGGATTTTGAAAGTTAAGTACTGTATGTACAGCCCATGCGTCAGTACAAACAATGCTTGAGTGTCAGCTAGAAACTATGACTGGGAACGTACTGAACGTTGAATGGCATGTAGCAATGACTGTTATCTATGAAACACTGCATATATATTCTGCGAATTACAATTTTCATACTATGCAGCTTTCGTTCAAACGATTACCTCACCAATTCCATTTGTGTCATATTTTTGTGAGGTAGTGACGAAGCCAGTCAGGATCGAGGGGTGGCGATCCCTGAATGGTAATTGCACGCTCGAGTCCACGACAACGGTTTACAGCCGAGGCAACAAGACAACAAGCGTTCTGTCCTTTGTATTCCATGCGTTAATCAACATCTTTAATGCAATTCCTAGTGTTTCATCATCTTTAAATGCATTCAGTTATTAATAACACTCAAGTAGCTCTAGCCGCAACAGCAACATGTCACAAATATTGGCGGAAATATTGCACATTGCATATATCGAACATTGCATATATAGCACTATGACACAGTGCTCTAGGACATTTTGGCAGGCAACCCATTCAGTATGAACACGGTGTATCCAGAATTCGATAGTATTTGACAGCAATGTGTTCGACTGCTTTTCTCACCTTCCTTTCCCGGGCCACTGCCCCACCAGAGTCAAGCAATTTCTGAACGGCGGGCACGTGGCCATTGTAGGCAGCCTTCATCAGCGCTGTTGTACCATATTACACGTGTGCAGCCAAAAACAGTGCCCATGAGATCTCGAAATCGCTATTCAAATCTGTGAATCACGTAATTTGAAAGATTGAATCTCAGCATTGACTGCATTGATGGCATTGAGCTACATTCAACGTGACTGTCAATACTGGAACAAAAAATTCTGTGAGATGTTGCTGTCTCTTATTCGTCCGATTGGCTGTTGTACTGCTGTTGGCCTTGCTGTCACCATCATCATCATCATTATCCCCAGCACTACTTGTATGGTCTTATACTTGTAGTTTCAACGTATGTTGGTTCAAAGAGTCTAGCGAAACAAGATTTGCATACTAGATATCTGACAGGACTTCCCTCACATCCCAGATATCGAATACAGGATGCGCATCATATCCTGATTACGCATATCTTGGATATGTCAATGTAACGAATGAACAATATTCAGTATATGGGGCATCTGTACTTTGGGCTAATGGCAGGACACTGCCACATCAGTGCATGGGTAACTGTATCCTGAGTACGGCTGCGCTGTTACACAGCCATATACAGGGTTTAGGTGCTTGCGCATTTCATGTTTATGCATATCCCGAATATGACGGCGATGCCCATTGCGTAATCATGACCTGGATGCGCATGTCCACAGTATGCAACTCCTTTCAGTGACGTTATCGTATCCCATAATTATATTGTTATTTGCCACTCAAAATGGGTCGTAAAATAAAAAGTGAAAAAATTCAAACAGCGCAGCATACACAACGTTTCTCAAGGCATCACCGCAACGCAATGCAACCGAAGACCGACATGGAGTGGAGAATATTGCTATACATAATAGCTGCTTTCGTTGAAACATCTCCCGTCACCACCCTGATTCCATACTCGCGAAATTCACATCGATCAAAGGGGTGCGATAGACGACGGGGCATTCAATGGATTTGTCAGTTCTGTTTGTAGCCGTTGCAAAACATTGATCTGAGACAGTCATAACGCCCAAACCAACATAAAGGGATGGTAGGTGCAGTGCTGGGTGGCGACGGCACAAAATTTCCAAAGTGGAAGTTAATGCAGATGTGGGATGCCCCTAAAAATCCTACACCCAAACCACCCGCCCACCACCACCAAGGCCTGCCGAAATGTCCAAAACATGAGCGAAAGGTTGTCCTGGGAAATACTGGTGCAGTCCATGACGCTGGCGCCCTGCCTTAAAGTGCAAACGCCAAAGTTAAAAAGGAGGGGCGTGAGGGGCAATTGCCGTGGGCTGAAGTGAAGGATCATTTTCACCCCCGCTCCCCAGTATTTCCACCGCGCCCTGCGCGGACGGAAATGAGTAGGAAGGATGCGGCGGGCCATCTGTACAGCGTGTTCCCGTTCATTTGGAAGTTCGGCAGGCGTCGATGCAATTTTTAAATACAATGACCAGCATTATAGTATAATGTGTCTTGGTGACAGACACAGAAAAGCTGACTGGAACAACACTGACAACCAGTCCGATTTGGAGAAAAGGGATCCACAAGCATTGGCGAAAGACGATGGCAAAATAGTAGCATTTATGGACAAAATGATGGGAAAATGGCAGGAGAGAAAAGAATAAATACAGTGAGGTTTAAGCACGGTTTCTATGCAAACATAGTCAGGGAATTCACTGCCACATCTAGCTTTTGAAAATCACCCTTGTTGAAGTTCGGAACAGTCAACTAAACCATGAGTGTTGGTGGTACAGGCACTGCTCCTGGTCCAAATGAGTCATGATGTGGACTTAGACAAGAAGCTACTGCGAAAATTTGGATCCATGTGGCTGTAGGGATGTTCTATTTCCAAAATATGCTTCTTTTAACAGGGTAACTCAAAGGAACCTTTTCTAGGACGTATAGGCATGATGCTCAGAAAATGGTTAAGGATTCCGTTACAGCACATGTCTATAGATTGACTATCTGTAAGTTTTGTGGCTGGCGATGGTGGTTTCGAGTGATTTTGAGTGTGAAAGGAAGGTATTAAGGGCATGCTATAGGGAATAGATTGACGGTGGGACAGAGTGATGATGTTCTGCGCAACGATGCCATTCCGGCCGTCCCGGGCAGTTGTGCCTGGCAAGGTGTTGGGCCCTAGTGTGGCTTATGATCACAGAAGAAATCTGCATGAAAATACAGTTCCAAAAGTAGTAAGAACATCAGAAATAATAACCCTCAAAAACGAGTGTCTGCAGTGAAACGGGGATGATGCTGTGTGATCGCAAACGAGAAAATTAGACTGATATGCCCTGACCAGAGTGGCTGTGCGTTCACAGCAGTATGGCTAACACCGGTAACATGAAAAGTGGCCAAAAGGAAGAAGAAAAAGAAACGGTGTAATGGCATCAAGATAGTGAAGAGTGCCAACATTACTGATGTGAGCCACATGCTATGAGGAGAAATGTGATGATGTGGAGAAGGTCACGACAGCACACCTATAGCTTGATGACGTTTCAGAATGGCATTAGACGGGTGCTGTCGAAATCTGAGAGAAACGGTTGATTTCTGATAATAAAGGGGCGCACGGAAAGCTGTAAGGCGGCAGCTAATAGAAACGTTCATCTCCCATGAAAGGTTACTGAGAACTGTCGCTCTACATGGAGCGATAATAAGTTATGAGTATCAAAAGATCACAAGTACGAGACGGGGCCCCTGCCAGAGTGCGGTATTCTTTGATGGAGAACGATGGGCATTAAGACGTGGGACTCCAGTCGTTCTGAAATCATGGTGCCTTAGACTTGGAGCGGTTAGCTTGCCCTAAATTGAAAACCGTTAGGGAATTGCCGTGGCTCTAAAAAGCCAGCATGCGTAACGTCATCGCAGCGGCCATGTTCAGGGATGCGTCCGTAATCTGTTCCGAGCAAACGCAATTTCGTGATGTTGATTGATGTTGTTGGACGATCCCTGGATCGGGGGACAGCTGGCTGTTCCGGTCCGCTGGAATCGACAACACTTATGATCATAGATATGATCGACCCCGATGATTGGGTGACTGGAATGGCGTACTGGGTACTTTCACTGTCCACAAAAGGTCCAATGAAGAGGAATCTGGTCATACAATTGGAAATCAAACGATGTTGCGATAAGACTAGAAGCACGACAACATGTCATTGTGGATCGCCCATGCCCGCCACAGGCGACGAAAGGCGACCGGCCGCACGCGGGCGGAGGCAGCGGGGCGGCAGTTGACCTTGTGTCGCCCTGACCAGTGCCCAAGATCGGCAGAAAACGCATGATGCATGTGTCCATAAAGAAAACCCACGGACAGGGACACCACTGGCGGACGCTCCATGACGCAAAGCAGGTGCTGGATGCCGCCGACGCGCAATGACTGGCGGAGGTAGCGCAGGTGCAGCTGGCCGGGGCAGCTGCACTGTCCGGTGCCGCAATTCACCTCCTCTGGGCGCGTCCGCCATTGCGAAAACCTCCAGCCCGAAGGCCGACGATCCATGTCTTGTCGAGAAGCGCTGCCATGTCCAGGCCCGAGAGCGCTCGGCCAACGCGCGTTGGCCCGTCCCCAGCGAACGGCTGCACCGTGCAGCAATGGCCTTGACTGTTCGAGCGGCAGGGCAGCTCATTTTGGTGATGCTCACTGTGCAGCACATTTATGTTTTGTAGTCTCGTATGCTGGGTTTGTGTGCATGCACGGATACCTGCACACGAGCCATGCGTTTGAAATTTACTTGGATTTTAAACATCAATCCCAGGTACCGCAGCAGCACCGCATCGAGGATGCAAACAATTCACTGTGTCACATCTGCCAGTACGTTGTCGCGTGTATTGGAATACGTACAGCTTTGTACTCACACTTGTGGAAAAACTATCATGTACATTGACGGCATCAGAAGACACAGCTTTCACTAGACGACGGATGTTTGCGTGTAACCAGCGCAACGGAGTTTCTTCACGGATGCCATGCTTCCTTGCTGTTTTCAGGTGCTGCGGCAATTCAGAGTCCGGGGCCTGCCCACTACCAACCAATCTGTTGATCGGACGGCCAACTATATCGCAGGAAATCTGTGATTTTCGCCCTACATGTCGTGCAATCCGCATTGCTTCCGCCGAGCTTTGGGGTCGCCCTGCGATGTGGTTGTTCTGGAAGATGTGAAGGTGCGAGACGAGGGCAGCAGTCAGGGAAGCGGCAGATCGCGCGGGGGGAAGCATTTTGGGCCCAGCTGCTGGTTCCATCAGAAGGATTGTGAACATCCCAGATGAGCGATGCGATGGGGCGAGCGATGGAGGCTGGGCATGGGCAAGACATCGCGGATCGGCAAATTTCACTGATGGGGCGAGCGATGGAGGCTGGGCATGGGCAAGACATCGCGGATCGGCAAATTTCACTGATTCAATCGAAGATGGAATCTTGACCAGCCCAAATGGGTCGATATTTCCGGCGCAGCCGTGCTCACCGCCAACGGCAACGGCGGCCAGACAGACGCCTAAAAGCATTGGAATCGGAGTTCATTCTTAGCTCGGCGCAGCGATGGGCGGCATCTCCAAAGAGTGGCAGAGCGAGCTTGGAGAGAGCTATCGGATCAATGGCGAGATGGTGGATGGAACGGGCGCCGGAGTTGCGACGCCGGGTGAGCGGTCAGGTGAGGTTGTTTGCTGTAACAACCGGGTAATTTATTTGACCAACGGCTGTGGTCGAACCCAGCCGTTGTCCAGGCTGGAGACACGACGAGTGCCCTCACGTGTGAAGCTTATTCGAGACTTGGGTCCCTTGGAAGAAGCATATCGTAGTATTCTCTCAAGGATTTCTGGCCACAACGGCTCGCGTGTCTACGATAATTCTTACAGGCTAGGATTACACCGTCATGTTGGGGTTACCGCAGATGAAAATTCTCGACCGCCAATGCTGGTGCAGGTTTCAGGTGGGTGTGATTTGCATTTCCTCGTTCGTTCTGAAAGTTGCATCCGTTTTGGGCGCTCGTAAGTCTATTTTCATACCAGCCACTGTCTTGATAGCAAGACAGCAACCAATTGAATAAACACGTGCATCAAAAAAGAAAAGGGAGTAAGCGAACCAACGATTATTCGTTGAATATTCGTTGAATATTAATATTCAAATTTGCAGATGAATCACAATAGAATGAAAGATGGCTTATTGTTCAAAACCCAAATTTGGATGATTGGATTCAAGCAACCCATTTGGGATGGTGGTCACACAGAATTTGTGCGCCGTCATTAGTCATGAGCAAAAGCTGCATGCCGTGTCCTAAAATATCGACTTCAAGCGGATGCAGCAACAAGATGCAGTTCGCGGACGTGTACATTGTGGCCATGGCTGAGTCTAAGGGATTTATCGAAATTCCGCGCGCCTGTGGCGATTTTCTAAGTACCCCTTCAGATGACCTGTTGGAGATTGTGCATTATTAGCTGTTTGATTGGTTGATCTGGTCAGCTGCAACCTTGTTGGAGCTGCTGCGTGCGGCCTGGAATTAGTAATTTAAAGGCGTACTAGTTGTCCTGTCCCATTGCTTAATGTTTTGGACTCCACCTGGAGAGAGCCGCCCTTGCTGCAAGCCCCAATGTATGACCACCCTGACATGTGACTAAGCCGGAGCGGAGCCCTGAGCTGGGAATGGAGAACTGAGCTTGGAATTCGTCATCAGTAAGCTATTTCAGTTATGTACTTTCGTTCTGGTGAAGTGCTATTGCCGGGACTATGGATTGCATTGGCGGGCATTAATGACTTCATCATGTTTTACTGATTTGATTCATTTGATTCCTGGATCATTATGAAGGGACGCACTGGGGACCGGAATTGCTTGCTGGGGACTGGAGTCACTTGCTGGGGACTGAAATTGAGCTGTTTGTATGTAATGTGTGATGTGTTGTACCATGCTGGCGACAAGCGTTGGAGAACTTGAGACGTGTGGGGACCAGCTCAGTGATTTCTGTACGAGGATTGTAGCCTTGCAGGCTTCTCAAAAGGTGACTAGGACCAGGGAGTGGGACACCCTTTTAGGGTTCAAATGCGCATGGAACATTCTTGTAAACACATCCTTTCTGGGCCCACCATCGCTACTGTCTTTGTTTCCTGCTGTCCCCGGACAGTGTGAGGTTCCCTACCAGCAAGAGTAGGGAACCGAGCTGTCCAGGCGGGCCATGTCAGGCTGGTCCCTGACTGTCACGGACACTCCATTCAACCGCGTCACCCATCACAATGCCCGATTCCCTACATACAGGAGACACTGCCTATGCCCTGTGCGCAGCCTGTTCATGCCCTCAGGAAGCGCAGCGCAATGCTGTGCCCAAAACCAATGCTGACGCAAAGGCTGCGCCCAGCGTTCTTGTAAGGTGCGGCTGCTTGCCACGATGTGCCCATGCCGGGCAACGCACGCAACGCCTTGAGTTCAGTTGCTCATCGTCGATGCCATCGATGGCGAGGGCGCTGATGGTGGAGCATTTCGAAAATTCAGCTCGTGGCCAACAGGAGGGAGTCCGATGGAGGTCAGGTCTTGGAGGGTTGGGCGCAGCGGCGCGTTGCCAAGTGCCTCTTGCTTGTACCGATCGCTGCCTTTTGGGAATGTGCACAATTGCCGGAACACAGTATCCACAATTCCATTGGCATGCACAGATCTCAGCCCTGGGTCTGGCCCGCCTGGCATACAAACACGCCAAAAGTCTCTTGTGTCAAAATGGCATCGCAGCTGGCATCGCAAACAGGCTGTTTTATGCCAGTGACAGGCGCAGGAATCAGGGATTCCCGCCACATGTGACTCAGCACAGGGGGCAGGAATCTGGGATTCCTGCCACATGTGGCTCAGCACAAGCATCAGGGATGCCCGGCCCTGGGTCAGGGGAGGGCGGGCGGGACGCGGCTGATTCCCCCACATGTGATGTACTGCGGCAATGTGCTAGCCAAAAATTTGCCGCTGGGACAGTGTGTGTGCTGCATCCGGTTTTGCCTGCGGGGAAGGAGGCGACTGCGGTGTCTCCCGAAGATCGGGGACACTGGCAAAAATTCGACCATTCCACATGGTGTACAATTGGACAACATCGTGTTAATATCGTGTACAGATCGGGTGCTTCACAGCACGATTTTACACGATTGCCATAATCGTGTAGTTTTCAACCCTGTGTAGTACACGAAAGTGGTCCACCTTACCACCATGGACAACACAACAAAGCACACGGTTTTACACGATTTCAACAGTGTACCTGCGGCAAATGTGCATTTTGTGATTAGTACACGATTGGTACACGATGGTCACACGACTTTTGCACCATTTTGACACGCGCAACATGGTACACGAATTTCTGGACCGTGTACTTTGGCCGATTTTTTACCTGTGGGGCTGCATTCGATGCCCATCAGTCCATTGTGATGGCTGGTCTGGCAATTACGGCTCTGCAGCAGGACAGGCCTGGTCTGCATCCGCCTGGCGCGGCTAAGGTACCTGGGTTACCACCACACACCCGTGGGAACGGGGCTGAATTTTGGCAATGGTCAGCGCGCGGGAGGTTGTCCACTGTACTATCGGACCCAGCACCTTCCCGCGTCCCGATTCCTGCTCTCTTCACATTGGACACACTGGTGGCGCGGTCCTGGGCGCATGACTGTCCCGTTGAAGCACGAGGGTGGCACACAGACGGGACCACAAATCAGACCTATCGTATCCGCAGGGCGCAACCCCGCTGTTGGCCACGTGAAGCGCCTCCTCCCCTGCTTTGTCAGCCCATTTTCTCCGCCTTTTCAAGGCTGCCTCCGTGCTGCGGCGGCCACCTGCGGAGGAGCTTGCGCCCCCACTGGGGTGCCGTCGAAACGTGTTCCAACGCCTGGGTTTCCGATCGGTGTGCCAGGGGGTGGAAGCCAACCGGACGCAGGTGAGCCGCTGGGTGCGGCGCGTGCATCCGCCCCAGCAGATGCCCGTCCTTATGCCGATTGCCGGGCAGAGCGGGGGGTGGACAGGGTTCGGATCGGTTGATCCCGCGTCGGTTGGCTATGGTGGATCGGGAGGAGCGCGGCAGGCCCCGCCGTTTTCCCGACGCGCGGCGTGTTGCTCAGGAGCGGAAAGCGTATCTCCCCACGGGGTGGCGAGGATGCGGTGCACTGTAGGGGGGTGCGCGAGGCGATGGTCGAAACCGCCACGAAGATCACCGTGTTTTTGTCTGCCGCTGTCTCCCAGGGTTCTTTGCGCATGTGCGCTCGAGCGACGCGTGGTTTTGCCACTGCCACGGGGCGTCGGAGAGGCTATGGAGGGGAGCCAAGGACAAGCGGTGAGTGGCTGTGACAGGGAAGGGGGCGGGAAGACGACTTATCGCCACTCCCGGGTGGCAGTACCGATAGAGGCGCGGGCTTGCGGCCAGAGAATGCGAGGTCACGGTCAACCCGAATGGGTGGTTGCTTGGCACCCATCCTTGACGTGCCTGGAGGGTTCAGTTGATATCCCACTGCGTTGGCTCCAAAGTCGTGAAGCGCGAAAACCGGCTGCAGAAAGGGTTGGGGGAGTGGCTGTTGGGTGTGCAGGCCATGGCAAGGGCTATGGGATCGACAATCGGCGAGGGGGGCCAGCCTGCAATGATTTACAACTGGCCTCCCTTCAGGTCCGTGTCTCGATTGTTTGGATTTGCAGTAGAAACCACATGCACTTGGGGTGATTGGATCGCATTTGATGTTGCAGCGTGGCAGGAATTGGGACGTGCAGAGCCATTCTGGGGTTGCTGCAGATGATATGAATGGTTGGCTCTTCAATTTGCTCATCAACGAAACAACCAGTTCGCACCAGTTTCTAGTGGCGACAGGATAGTCTGTGCAGTCATCGCATACCATGCACGGGCTGGTCCAGCAAGGACAGTCAGACTCCACCTGTAAAAAACAGCCTGTTTGCAACACCAGTTGCCATGTCATTTGACACAAATCGATGCCAACGCAGCCACTTTATGCCATTGCAATCACTGTGATGGCATCACTTTGTGTCAAATGGCGTCGCAGTTGGCATCACAAACGTGCCATTTTCTGCCAGTGCTCATCAGTGTCTGTGTTGCCATGCATGCAACACTACCTACTGGTTATTCTATTTGCACTCTGATGCAACATCAGTTCCACTTTCAGAATGGCAAACCTGCAAGGGTGTGCACACATTGCATTTTCATGAAGTTTTAGGCATGTATTCATTTGCTGCACAAGGAAGAGATGCTGGTTGCTGCACCTGAATCATGGATGGGAAATGACAGCTTCAATCTTGCATTGTTGGCAGAAGGGATGCAGCTTGCTGCAAGGGTTACACTACAACCACCACATGCTGTCCTTCCTCCACCAGCAGCTGGAGAGAGTGAAAGGCTTGGAGCAACCATCCAGCGCAACATCAGAAGAATGGCAGGCCTTTTGCACCAGGGTCAAGAAGGCACACAGGCTTTTGGCCAAGCACTCTGAGCAATTTGACATCAGAACATTCTACAGGATTGAGGATGTTCGCAGTGCTGTTGATGAAACCTGCCAGTATCTACTGGCGCAGGTGCAAGAATGGCAGTTGCAGTGTGCAGCAGAGCTTGAAGATGCCCTGCCCTATGACTACATCGAGGAAGACAGGGAGTACTTGCACAAACTGCTTTCATATATACTCAAGGGCAAGGAGAGTGGCGTCAATGATGAGCTGCTCCATCGATGGCTGCCCATCAAGCGTGCTCATGAAGCTGAGCTGAAATTTCTGCGTATCATCCCTCAAGATGCTCTTGTTATGAAGAAGCGCATTGGTACAGGTGGATATGGTCTTGTATATGAGGCACGGTGGAATTTTTCTAGAGTGGCTGTAAAGACACCACTCACTGAAGGTGACTTGCCCATTGAAGAGTTTGCAAGCTTTGTCAAGGAAGTTGTTGTGCATGCAAAGCTGAGCCACCCCCACATTGTCCAGGTGCATGCAACAACCCCATCTGGCTGGTTGGTGATGGAAATGGCTGACACAGATCTGGGGGCTTTGTGTCGAGGCTCAAGGAAGATTGGCTGGGAAGGAACACTCAACCTTCTCCAGCAGGCTTCAGAAGCGCTGTGCTTTCTGCACAGCCTTTCTCCGCCTATTGTGCATTCGGATGTCAAAAGCTCAAATTTTCTCATATTTGGGACTGACCCATGCAATTGCAAAGTGAAGATTGCAGATTTCGGGCTTGCATTTGAAGCAGTCAAAGGAAGGAGCAAGACAACAAGGCTGGGAGGAGGGACACTTGAGTGGATGGCGCCCGAAATTTACCATGGGCAGCCTGTCTCCACTGCGTCTGACGTCTTTGGCTTCGGAGTCGTCATATATGAAACAGTAACAAGAACACATCCGTATGGAGCAAGCAAACTGAAGCTGGATGTCAAGCGAGAATTTGTGGCGAACAAGAAGCTGTCTGGTGAAGAGCCATGCACAGTGCAACCTGGGGATTGTCCTAAGGAAATGAGGCTGCTCATGAAGCGCTGCTGCTCCACCAATCCTGCAGAGCGACCAACAATGATGGAAATCACCCAATACCTGCAAAAGCTGCCAACAGACTGGAATCCTTCTCATCAGCCACTGAGTATGGTGAGTTGTAGCTAGACATGGTATTTTTTATTGTTCCTGTGTAGTTGCTTGATGTGTTGCTAAGAACTTGCTGCTTATCGTACCACAATTTTCTGTTTTGGGGAAAATGATTGAAAGATGGGTGCAAGTGTTGCTGATGGTTTTAGTGTGGCGATGGCCGCCAGAGCAGGACACTGATCAAATATCTCAAACTGTTTGATTTGTGCAAGCTGCAAATTTTCATCGGTTTTTATTTTGATGTGTATGCTCAAATTAACACTGCACCTGATGAATGTGCACCATGTGCACCTGTGCAGGGCAATACCGCAGTGGAGATTGACCTATCCATGTCTCAGAACAACACAGCAGAACCCGGGGGGGCTGTTGGCAGCCAGGCAAGTGACCTTGTGCAGGTTTCTCTGGCACACAAATGGATCTCAATCACTCAACCAACATAAGTTTGGTAGCTGGGTGTGGACGTCAAACTGCAAAGTTGTGGCAACGTTGTCAATGACAAGTTTGAATGCACAGAATATCCTGAATCATGAAATGTTCCAATTGGCATGACTCCCTTGCCACTATTTTGCCCTTATCAACACTGCATGAACGGGTTGTGGCACGGCATTTCTGTACTCTGAGGCGGCAATGGTTGCTGTTGGGCGCTGTTGTTGTTGGGATGCCAATGGTACTGAGCATGGTCCAGGGAATTGTGCAACAAAGGCCATCAAATTTACTTGTTTTAGTGAAACAAAAGTCATACCTCAATCAAATCAGTTTCTCAGTATACTCTGGTCATCTAAAAGTAATTGTTGTTGGTGTTCATCAGGAGACAGAAGATGAAGAGATGCGCATACCACATAAACCTGGCATCAAACGAAAGGTGCACTGGTGGTGATGGGAATCTTGAAATGAAATGCCTGTGATTTGCATGCATGCTGAAGTACGGCACAACACTGCACTGCACTGACAACATCCGTGTGCAGTACTGAATTGATTTTTTACATTTCATGCGAAGCAAAATAGCATCAAGTCACATGTTGCATCAAGTCAAAAGTGTATGAAACACAATGTTACAACCAGAAACGCCTTGCCTGTGGAATGCTGTTCAGCAAAGAAGAGGGATGCAATTGCAGCTTGTTAGCCATCCTGAAGGGCAATGAGCACTGAGTGGCAGATTTGTGGATTCTTGTATGGATGTGCTCACTGGCCCATGGCGGACAGGTCCCTTGCATCATTGCTTTGAGCTGTGTCCAGTGATTTTATTATCAAAGTATAATATGAAATTCCATCGATTGCAACTGTTGAATCCCATTGTTGAGCATTGCATCTTTGTGGTGGACACAAGCAAAATCAATCAATGTTTGCTCACCTGCTGAGCACGCAGAAGTGTGGGATCAGCTAGAATGATGCACTTTTGTGTCTCTTATGCAACCTTGTGCTGAGAAGGATTTGCGAATGCAATGCTGGCACTGGCTGCCTGGCAGCATTGCAGGCAAATTGTGATTGTTCCTGGACAGGATATGTCATTGCCATTTGATGGTAGTTGTTCCATAGCAGCAGTACCCAGAATTTGCACCTTATGATTGATGATGGAACGTGATTTGATGCCTTGTGGTGGTTCTGAATGCTGAGCTGTGTCCATGTGCATCAGAGCATATTTTCCCGGATTAAGAAACATCTGGCATCAATTGCCTCCAGCAAGCAGCACCAACCCAGTGCAAAGGTGTGTTGGCAGCAATTAGTATCAATTAACATCTTGTGTTGGCCTTGCTATGTGTCTTAATGCTGCTATGTATATGTACATGTGTATAAGTATGGGTATGTGTATGTATACATGTATCTATACATCCATATGTGCATTTGCGTGCGCACATTTAATCTGATGATGATGAGGTTGCACCCACAATCCCAAACAATGCCTGGCACATTGTGTGCATTTGTGGACCCCCTGAATGATAAATTTTCAAGTGAACATTGATGCCTTGAAGAGAGCTACAAAGAAAATCTACATTCATATTGGGATACTTACTTACATTATTTTACTTACATTATTTACTGAAGTGCATGGAATTGCGGCTTCCAGAACATGGCTCTGTGTCTCAGCTCAGTCCAACAACTCTACAAATGAACATTGCAAAATCATTTTAGGAGAACAGGGTGACTCTCAAATGCACTTCATGGACTGTCTTTAGTATCTCCAGCAGTGACTAGCGGTGATGGTTTCTGCAACATTTTTTGCAATGCCCTGTATGGTGTTGTAAGCAGTGTTTGGCTTTCTGTGACGGCATGCACAGCATTGTCAGCATGGTGGCTGGGATGATTGCTAGAAAGATATATCTCACGGTCTGAACACACAAGCCTGGGGGTGGGTGGTGGGGGGGTTGTGGTGGTGGGTGGGTGGGTAAGTATTTGTTGAGAGGATGTCCGCCTTATGTTGGTACGACCCTGCTGTGCATGCCTCTGTAAATGCAGTCGGAAATGAATCTGGAATGTATTGCTGCACTTGAATGTGAAAATGCTGCAAACAGCACAAATCTCCTGAGCTGCAATTCTCTCCATGCTTGCACCTGGGCATATGGCAGTTGAATGCGATCAGGTTGATGATTTTTATTCTTGCATTTTGATGTGCTCTTGTGAGTATTGCAGAGGCTCCTGATTGAAATTTAGCTGGGCTCATAGTATGGATGCATTTATGGGAAATTTTTGCTTTGCTCATGCGAAGATCGACTCCAGCAACGTTCAAGAAGCGAAAAGGAAGCCTCCAGGAATGTTAGATCAAGTGAAGGACCAACTTCAAGTCCTCTCCCTGCAATCGCTGGGATCAATGGAAGCACCAGATGATGCAATGGAAGCCATTGCAGAAGGCGAGGTATGGACAGGCGCATTAATACGATTGTCAGCATTCATGAAATCTGAGCAGCAAAATGGTTCAGAATTGTTAAATGTTTTGAGACTGGCATCATTGTTGCTGGAATTAAATGCAGAGATCAATGAATCTGTAACACGGTTGCTTGTTGTTGATTGTATCCGTGGAGAACATCCAACATTGGATTTTGCAGGAAAAGGGTCTTCCTGCTTAGCTCATGTATCTGGTGAGTTTTTATGCACATAACATTGTGTCGATGGGGTGCATGATAGCTGCATATGCTGGCATGCTGGCAATTGTTGACAGGCATCCACAAAGGAAATCTCAGACTATTGCAGAATTTGGTTGCACATCAGAGGCCCTTCTTGATCATTAATTAGACAACCGTCACCAAGCCAAGGAATCCATCTTGCATTGTTGCTTGAGAATACTCTCAGGGAAATGTTTGAGAGCTGTTTCTGCTTTTCAGTGGTGGTAGCAACAATAGTAGATGCCCATCTCTGTATTTGTCTTCCAAATTTCATTAAACATTGGTTCATGTCTCTCATCTTGCTTGCACCCAAGGCTACTTCTGACCTCCAACCTGCATCAGAGGCTGACACTTCATGGGCAAAAGGGCTGCAGATGGCAACGCAGGAATCTCCTGGACAGGTGTGCTGATGCACCAGATGCAGCATTCCATTTGATAGTGTCATTTTCACATGAAACAGTTGAAGCATTTCACTGTTCTTGTGCTGAGGCTTATCTTTCTCATGCCATCGTCTGATAATAGTAAATGCCAACTGCCATTTTGTTGATGTTGCCCTTTTGCTTCTCATGTTCATGCTGTATTATATCGCGTATGCTTGTTCTAAATTCAGAACAAATTATTGTCCCCCCATTTTGCATGGCACGTCCGTGTAGATCTGGGCTTCTGGTCATCTGTGCAAATGAGTAAAGTTGATTAGCTTTTTTAACTGATGGACCCATATCAACTTAAAACTTTGAGTGAATGTTGGCATCCACGTCTTCATCTCAAATCGAAGAAGTAGCCCGACGTATGATTGCGATTATGCTATCAATGCATTAGATTTCAATGCAAGTCGACATATTTGGTGAACGGCACATGGACTTAAATGGCCTCAGATATCCAAAACTGAACTTGAAGTAGTTTAAGCAGTTCAGCATTTGTGTGACTGCGGGCCCTTCGATAGTTCCTCATGTAGGTGCACCACTCATTGGGCTGCCGCCTCAGTTCGAGTCCCGCCCGAGGCCAGTGGGCCACGGGGGCTCTGCCAACAGGTTCATGCCAATTGTTACAGAATGGCACATGTACAACAGAATCCCCTTATAAGCAGCCTGCAGGACAACTTCATGATTCGCTCCTCAGAAGCTTATCCCAAACATGGTCGTATGCGCACCAAGCTCTTTGAGTGTCACATTCACGAGTGCATTTTTTCTGTACATTTCCCCGCCCTTTGCATCTCACTGTTTTGTGCCTATGCCCTAAACATGCACTATGGTAAATCCGCCTCATTAGCTCATGTCTGGTATGTTTCTTAATTTACAATTTATTCTGATTCTAATTCCCCCTCCTCATTTCATGTCTATCATACAGTTCGTCCATCACAGCCTGGCTTGCAGTAGACATTGTTTAGTGTTTCCATTGCATGCACCACTCAAGTACTGAACCAACGGCACATTTGCAACGTGTACAATTTATACATTGAACATTCCAGTAAACTGAGCTACGTATTTTTAAATAAAAATGCAGTATAAACTGTGCAATTGGTTTTGGTTTCAACTGGAGATGGCACTGCCGCTTGACTTTCCACGACCTGTGTGGTACAACAGGAAGTGCATGGCCACAGTGGGCAAGCATCCAAAGATCCGGATTGGCGATGCGAGCACGTCCTTGAGGGGCACAAGGACACAGTGTGGTCGCTAGTGGTGACTAAAGATTGGCTGGTGTCTGGAGCCGATGATTGGAAAATTCGTGTGTGGAGGTTGGGGCGTTGGGAGTCCACCCAGTCAGTGCTCGAGGGGCACACGGGTTCCGTGTTGTCACTGGCAGCCAATGGCGAATATCTTTTCTCTGGGTCTCGTGATAAGACTGTGAGGGTGTGGAAGCTGGGGAGCACCTGGGAGTGCGTGCGCATTCTGGAAGGGCACACCCATTGGGTGTGGGCACTGGCAGCGACAAGAGACCATTTATTTTCTGGTTCTTGGGACCAGAGCATCCGCATGTGGAGTGTCGGCACGTGGAGGTGCGAGCGCATGCTCCAACGGCACTCCAAGGGTCCTGTGCGCTCATTGGCCGTCAACGACTGCTTCTTATTCTCCGGCTCTGGTGATAGTATCATCAGAATATGGAGGCGGTGGGATGGGGAGTGCCAGCAAGTGCTTCGCTCTGATTGGGCGTGGTCTTTGGCGGTCAGTGGCGATTTTTTGCTTTCGGGTGGAGATTTCAGTGGAGTCATTCGCGTTTGGAGCCTTGCCACCTGGGATCGTGTCAGACAGCTGAGCGGGCACACTGGTGGGGTGCGGTCATTGGCAGTCGGGGGCGGTTTGTTGTTTTCGGGTTCAGAGGACAAGACCGTTCGGGTGTGGAGGCTCGGCACTTGGGAATGCATCCGAGTCCTCAAAGGGCACAGCAGTACCGTGACGACGGTGGCGGTCATGGGCGAACGCATTTTTTCTGGATCTGATGACAAAACCGTTCGAGTGTGGGACAGAGTGGCGTAAGGACACGACTTCGGGGCTACTATATTTGAATTGTTTTGAATTTGGGCACTCGTTCGTTTTCTGTCCATATGCTTGTCGAACAAGCGCGTACATTGGAGCAGCAATATAATGAATTGAACGACAACATAATCCAATGTGAATAGAATCGTCGAGCACACAAATCCTTATTAAAATCAAATGCAGCCAACTTTTCAACCGATAAATGATTCTGTTTTGGGTGAAATTCTTTCTTGTTGGGTGGCAAGTTGCTGGCTGCACCAACCTACACTGTCTGCCTTTCCATGGACAACTTGATCTCGCAATAGAATTGCAGGGGGATCGATCGTTGCTTTGACTCGCTGAGTCCTTTGCGCGATATCGTTGCTTTGACTTGCTGTATACGTACCTGGCAGCAACCACTACACACCACGAAAACAAACTTACCAGATAGCACGCGTATGGCAAGGCAGGCATGTGGCCGAGGCAACAACCCCAGAACACACGCAGCGCAGCACCACAACAAGCCGAGGCATGCAAGCAGAGGCCCGTCGACGCTCCAACCATATGCGTATATTGAGCATGCACATCCGCAATGCCCGACCTCACAAAACCGCTGCTAGCCCCAACTACAAATCGATACCTGACCACAGCAACAAGAGCGCTTCACACACTCGCAGACCCCGCCTGTCTCCCCGCCCATTTCTTCAAAACACTACATTTCTTCTGCTCCCTTCCGATGCTGATGAGCGCTACTGCCAAGGCGAACGCTGATTTCGAGCACTGAAGGCATTGCCATCAATGGAAGCGAAATGGCACTGCCCATCTTTCTCAGACAAACAACGATCTTCTAATACTCAGCTGTCGCCCCGGCCTCACTCGAATCGCTGGAATCTGGAGAGGCCATCACGCTCATTGTACTGCAGGCACAGATGCGTCCCTTGGGAGAGAGATTTCGGCTCAGGCAGAGCTGAGTGAACCAGTAGACGGGATTGATGCCACCGACGCGATTGAGCATTTCATGACAACACAGCGCCGGATGCCACCGACACATAAGATCCAGACCGCGGCAAAATTTTGAATGTCCCCGAACTGCGAAAAGGGCCATCTCCATCGAGTGGCGCGACACCTGCCGCGTTGATCATTGAGCCTTCGTGTTGCCATGAAAAAAACGCATAAAAAGCATATCTGAAAAAAAGCATGTCTGCGGCCACAATACTGTAATACATGCTCGTTTTGGCATGCAAAGCTGAAGAATGGATTTGCTCTCTCGTACATACATACTTGCTGACTTGTGAGTGTAATCTAAACCTGCGTACTTAATAACATGTAGTCATTTATCGCGTCCACGCTGCTGATTAGATAATGGCGAAACATCCGTTATGTGCACGAATGGGTGCGAGGTGGATAAATAGACAAATGCATACGGACAATCAACCCAATCAGAGAAAGATAACTTCAAAGCAATGTCGTCTTTGCCTCATGCAGGCAACGAAAGCGAGGCTGTCATGGGCCAATCGCTGGGACGGTAGCCTACAGAACTCAAAAGCCGGTGTATACAGTACGGCGAGACGTTCCTATCCATCATGCTATTAGTACTTGCAGAGTCAGGGACTTGCGTCACAGCTGATAAAATGATCGAACCTCGTCAATCCAAGTCATTCTATATGATTCCTTGCGCTTCGAAACCAATGGCAGTGCCACACGGTTCAGTGCAGACGGTCGTAAGCGATAATAGTTGTGTACGGTGCCAACAGAGCACAGTTCGTTCCACAGAGCGTAGCGCAGCATATCT
>CAJHUC010001337.1:0-32477 GCA_905146915.1 Ostreobium quekettii | reverse complement strand
GTTTGTGGCTGGTTTGGTGAACAGATCTTGTTGGGATATGCAACCATCCATTTTGTGACTTTGTGCATCTTGATCAGTACTTTGTTTTTAATGTTATTTCTGTTGTGAATGGACTGGTGGTGCGGGAACTGGCCAGGAATTCTATTGAATGTGAACGGTTGGCTATCTTGGACCCCCATATACCCTTGAGAATCATTGCATGAGACCAAAGCAGATTGGCAATCTTTGGCACAAGTTTTTTAACCATCATTGGTTGTGGTATGCAGCCTGAGTGAATTGCATTTGGCCCCGGTATGGTAGTATTAATACAGTCATGGTAGTGAAAGCAGCATAGACAATAGTATTTAGTCACTGAACATTTTCGTTCATCTCTGCCAGCTGACTAGGCCATTGAGCAAAATGGCCAGGCAGCGCCATCAGCCCGACAGGAGCGCGCTGCCCCAATCAGAGAGATCCAGCTGCTCTCCATCCCGGCGGTTACGTCAGTACCCATGGCCTGGAGGGAGGAGCTCCAAGGCAGCGGGGGTGAGATTTCGGCGCGGCCCCGCGCCCCGCCATTCGGCCCCCCGCCCCGAGTTGCTGGTCGACGCCGCCGCTGCCCCACCACCGGACGGCAGCCACACAGCGCCGAGGGTGCTTGACTCCACCACCCCGCCCCCAAGGCCCCTTTGCCTGCCAGGGAAGCAGGCATCGGCGACGATCGGCCGGGGCGGAACCGGATTGCGGTTTTTGCTGTTTTGTACGTACCGGCTGCCGAGCGGTGCCCGGGAGGCCGTCGCGCAGCCTGGGCAGGTGCGGATGGCACTTCCACGTGCGCTTTTGGGATCCCGGACGGAATCTGCGCGGCCACGGGCGCGCCGCGTGAACGACGGGTCAGTCTCGAGAGGCGCTGCGCGGGGTTGTGTGTGGGGGAGGGCGGGGCGGCCGGGGCGCCATTTGTTGTGTCGTTTCTGGCGGTGGGTGGGTGCGGCGGGGAGCCGAACGGCGTCGATCTCTGACCTTTCTGCCTGCTTGGCGGCCTGAACGGTGCGCGATTGCGGCGCCGGCCAGCTTCGGCTGCCCCCCGGGCCGTCGGGCGCGACAACTTCCCACGGCCTTCTCGTCTGCGGGTGTGCGGTGCTTGCCAGGTGGGGGCGAGTCCCGCAATCGGGTGGCCCTTACAGCCTCCCTGCGCCCGCTGCCTGGGTCCTCAATCGAGGACGGGCTGTGCGCGCTCCAGGGTTGTCGATCACGCCGTGGGGCCGCATGCCGCCGGCTTGCACGGCAACGGCCTTCAGAAGGATGCTTGCGCCGATCGTCGCGGGGTCCGCTTCCCGGATCGTCGAGGCGGGCGGTGGCCCCCCATCGCGTAATCCCTGGCGCCCGCGGCGGGCGCCATCCTCCCCGGGAACTCCCGCCCAGCGCTTGCCAGAGGGAACAGCCCTTTCCGGCGCCGCAAGGAGTTGTGAACGTGGCTCGCCTTCGCCGCTTTTTGGGGCTTGATGCTGACGTGGTCCGCTCGGGGGGAGGCGCGTTGGGGCGGACTGCGCCTGCGCCCCGTGATTGCGCATCCCGTTCGAGCCCCCTCGCCAGCTCTTGAAGCCACCGGCGCCGCCCGAAGCCCTGGGGGGGATTGATCCGCCTTCCGGCGCCCGCTGCGTCGCCGGAGGCCTGCGCCGCCGTTGGCGGGTCTGTCTTGGGGGCGGCGGGGGCGGCCACGGAAACATGCGACGTGGCGCGCGGCGCGTTTGACGTGGCGATCGTGGAGAGAAGGTGGCCGCTGTCCCGCTCCCGAGTCGCGCCCAGTTCCGCAGGCGGACAGCCGGAAGGGCTCGCCCCGTCCTGAAAGCCCTGGCTTAAAATTGCCTTCGACGGGGGTTTGCGCCTTGCATGCCATGACGGGCATGTACTTTGGGTTTGCTGAGTTGAGCTACCCAAACACTTGACAATTTCTCTGTACCTCTGGCGCGGCTGGTTGCCGCTCCGTGCGACCATTCCGCGTGGGCCACCGCGGGCGCCCCCTCAAACGACGGTCCGCCTGTCGATTGCGTCCAACGCCTGTGCGCCAACGTGTTGTGTTTTGCGGTACAGGGAGTGCATGGGGACCTCAGGGCGCGTCACGGACGCGGCTAATGTTCTGGTTCAGGTCGGCTTCAGACCACAGAGCACGGTCCCGGTGTCTTGCTCGGTAGAGAAGCGGGAGAGTCTCCTGGGTCCTGCCCTGGGAGTGGTGACCAGAGGTACGTTAGCTTGCTTGCTTCGTTGTCTTGTCTTGGACTCCAGATCCATCAGTGATTTGGAGTTGTGGCACCGGTGTGGACTTGAAAAGTGAGTGGAGGTGCCTGCCCTTCTTGTGACAGCCTGGTTTGGTTTTATTGCAGCTGATGAGGAGAAGCCGCAGCCATGTACAGGTGCGAGTGGACCCCAGTTGCAGCCGCGAGAGCACACACTCACAGGACCTCAAGCGTGCCACAACTGCCATTTGTTGTGTGCTTTGTGGCTTTCTTTGCATTTGTCTGGGACAGTCCTGTGGCTTTTTCAGAGCATATTTCTCCAGGGAACGTCACAGCGAGCTGGTGACTTCTTACTGTCCCTTTCCATGAACTGATATCCAACTGTCATGCTGGGCATCCTACACCTTACCACTTGTCTCTGCCACTGCACCACCCACTTGCCCAAAAACGTTGCATTGCCTCACCGTTGTGCCTATGCGCCCTTCGCTTCCAGCCTGCCAACATGTGTCTCTGCCCATGTGCTGTGGCCAGATTCTGTCCCAGAGTGTCATCACATCCCTTCCTCAGCAGAGAGCTCAGCCACAAACATGCAGGCACAGGTGCACGCTGCATGCATGCCACCTCCCGCATTTCCAAGGTTGGCCTCTCCGGCGAACCCCACGCCTCCAATCCCCATTCCCCACATGCCCCCAGAGGCTGCCTCCGGCGTTCTGTTGATCCCACGGCGAGCTTCTGCTGGCATACACATATCCCCAGGCATGTTTAGTCATCCAGGACCCCCTGCATCCCGCCCAGAGAAGCCAACTGCGCTTCCAGCAACATGGGATGGGGGGATGCCTACACGCCACATTTATGGCTCTAGCCCCCTTTCCAGCGAAACGTCGTCCCCAGGCTGCAGGCTCAAAGGACGCAAGTCTTCGCTGGCGAACTCGTCAGGAGCGTCCATGGGCAGCGTGAAGATGTGGCCAGGGATCACAAAGAAGAGTGGGAAGACGAGGTTTCGGGGAGTGCGGCAGAGGCCCTGGGGGAAATTCGCAGCAGAGATCAGGGACCCCTCGCGAAGCTCCAGGGTGTGGCTGGGCACGTTTGACACTGCCGAGGAGGCAGCCTTGGCCTACGACAAGGCTGCCAGAGACATCAGGGGCGACAGGGCAATATGCAACTTCTCAAAAGGTGCAGCCCCTGGCACAGCTGCAGATGCGGGCCCTGCCTCGGAGTGCACCACAAATCCTGTGGAGGACTCCGCCAGCTCGAGGAGAGGGGAGAAGACAAGGGCAGGCCGGGGGAGGCGAGCCTCCAGGAAGGGTGTTGTGGTGAGAAAGCGGGTGCCAGCCCGGGGACGGCACTCAGGGGATGAGGGGTTCGATGTGGAGCTTTCTGATTCCGATGAAGACCTGGCGGAGATGGCAGACACGCTGTTGATGCTGCACGAATGTTGACACAGGAGGAAGAGGTTTGTGTTGGGGCGTTGACTATATGTGTCGAAGGGGAGGCCAGCTGGGCGCATTTGCTTTATTGCTTGCTATTTACTTCCTCTTTTCTTTCTCTGTTTTTTGGGGTGGTGGGCGGGTGGGAGCTCAGGCAATACTTGGGTAAGGTGTTTGGGATGTTGGCGCGATGGGATGTGGAGGCTTTTGCATGGCCAGGCCAACGGCTGGGCTGCTGCGCGAAAAACAATCACAGATTTTGAAATGCACGAATGAATATGCCTCGTCTTCCAAGGAATAAGAACGTGGTGGGTGCCGTCGCACGGGAACACAGCTGTGTACAGTATTGTGGATGCTACCTGGTTTAATTGCCGAATAAATGGTTGAACACGATGTCGGTGTGGTGACCTTCTCTTCAGACTTTTGCGAAGCTGGGTGCCAGGCATTGAGATGCGCAACTTTCAACTCCGACAGTGGCCCTGCTGCCACCCATGCACTTCGTATTTCCTCTCCACTGTGGCCATTGGCCATACAAGAGAAGGGCGCCAGGCTTCACGCATGAAATCTCTTTGCCGCTGGCATTCCCGAGCAGACAAACCAATTTGGCTATTGATTGGGATGTACTGGTACAGAACGTATTAGGAATCCAATCTGCAGGTGTGACTTGAAAAGGCGACGGTTCTGGCACTTCGAATGGCAGCGCTTTTGTTGTTTCGCCAATGCGCACAGTTGCCAGGGTGTCTGGCCAAATTCCAGGAGCAGTTGCGCATTGCCAATGAATCCAGAGCACAAAATTCAATTGGATACCTCCAGCACAACCTCCATTTTGCAGGGCTCCTTTCGTCTGTGTCGCCGTGGGGCTCGTCAAAAGTGAACTGCGCCCTCTCTCAACTACTAGGACAACGAACGACTAGAGCAATGCTACGTCCAGAACAAGGCTACCTCCTTGCCTTGTGCGAAATTTCGTGATGCTGATGACATCCAGACTGCCTCCCGCCGACTCTCCCGTCACAATCGCAGCCCCAGCCGCTTTGCGAGAATCAGAGATTTGCTCTGAGAAAATGTTGGCGTGCGTCACTGTGGCAAAAGGAATCGAATCGCGTATCTTATTCACGGGTTTCTGCCAAGCACCAAGTTTTGGTAGGCTGCTCCAATGGTTCAAATCGAATGGTGCGATGCTATAACATGACACGTAAATTACACATAATCGTACATAATTACATAATTATTCCGCTTTTGGTTCCGCTTCCACCAGCGCACCCCTTCATGAGTGCTTTGTCGTGTTCAGAAACATTCCGTGCACTCGCCAACTTGGCAAGTGAAAGGAATCGGGCAGGCTCGTTCGCACACTAGCGCTGGCATCAGCCTGCAAGATTTGCGCCTTCTTGCCATGGGAAGCGCCCACTCACTGTGTCAATCGCGCCCCTTTGTTGTGCGTCTCGACCTGCCACAAATCCTATCCGCCTCACTTCTAGTTGTGGTGCCTTACATGGCACACATCTTCCACAAATGCACAGCTGGGGCCACCGAATCACCAGGCACGCATACTGTGTGCGTCGACTTTGGCGACCAAGACCAACTGTTTCCCAAACAGGCAACCTGTGAGTCTCGAAGAATTCTCCCAGGCGCCCTCTTCAACGCGGCACCCCTTTTGCCTAGTGTGCCGCTAATGGTGCTACCAAGTGCTTGAAATCGAACTGTGACAAAACTGCGACTATACTCTTGGTTTGTTGCCAATGGAGGTCTCAGCGCACATCTGCTGCAGCCAGCCACCGCCTACCCACTTGGGGCAGGGTCACCGAGCGTCTGCACTTCGGGGCTGGCCGGCACAGCGGGCACACTTTCGGCGAAAGTCACAAGAGGGGCTGAAAGCTGCACCCTGTTCCTGATGGTCTTGCCCGTGATGATGTCGTGGTTCGTGCTGTGAGATTTCCGGTACAGGTTGAAAGCCCTTTGCCGGTCCCGATACAGTCGATTGGCGTCCTTAAGTGGAGTTCACCCAAGCAGCAAATTAGCCATGTTATGATCGCAGTGCAAAGCCGATGTGTGTTTTATAGACGCTTTCTTTCCACTTGGAAATTTATCCGGGGTTTGGAGTGCGTGTGGGAGACCGTGGTGTGCACCTTGTCACAAGTCATAGTTATTTTGAAACCGAAGACGTCTCAAATTTTGTGTTAATTAAGAAACATCAATCCATGCGCAAGTGCAAATTAAGTAAATTGTGAACAACGCATGAAGATGTCGAATTCCTAATGGCGACACTGTGTGTACCGGAATTTCTGATTGGAATTCGCAATATTCGCGAGTGACGTGCTGCTTGGGAAAGTGTTACCGATGTCGGTATGTATATTGGAAACCTGGCGTTAACCAGCCCCAGCCATTCGCATCGATTGGCGATTTTCCTGGCGAAATCTCAAAGGAACAACTCCACCAGTTTCCCTTCAGGCCCTTTTTTCCCATTCTGAGGTCCATCTCAAATTGCGACCTGCAATAATATCAGAACTGCGAACTCTTTGGATAATGGACCTCCATTCGGAACCTTGGAAAAATGTGCGTGCCGTTTTGCATTCCAAAGCCACACGCAGATTCGCTGATTGCGTCAGCCAGTTCAGACTGGAAGGGTTGACCATGTGGTATGTTTTGTACTTCATTTCGGATTCCAGTAAACCAGAAAATACGCATCGCATACTGTATGTACTGGATATGCATGGTTTTCACATGGTATGATGTACATGTGCATGTGTTATGTATAGTGGTTTTATGCCGTTTGTATGCCATACGTGTGCCGTCTACATTCAGCCTGCACGTGTTGAGATCTTTATCATAAATTCGATGCCTCCCGCAAAATTTACTCAAATTGCCCCTATCATGCAACTTGGGCCAAAGGAAAGTCCACAGGGAATCAGAAGCATGTTGCGCCTTACGCTATTTGCGAATTTCGCCGGACAAAGCCGCAGTCATTGCTGCAAAAGGCTCCGGGACCCGTCAAGGCTTAAATTGGTTCCAGCCCCGCTGCAGCTATGTCGTTTGTTGCAAGTTCATTCTATGCCTGCCAGAGGCGCTTCTAGGCGTGGGGCAGGGCAGGCTTGGTATTTACGCCGTAAACACAAATCGTATTTACGTTTTTACGTGTAAAAATTGCATAAAAGTACGTAAATACAACGTGAATATTGCCCGTGTACATTGTGCCTGAGCTGCGTGGTCCACCCGTGACCAACTGCGCCATGGGGCACAAGGGGGTTTATGGCCGTCCGCCAAGCAACTTAAGTACGGGAAAGGCTTGCAAGCCACTTGTACGTGCTGCCAGCAAGTCGCGAAGGGCGGTGAAGATCGATGATGCTGCCACCTCGCTGGCATCGTCGGCTCTGGCATGGCAGCACGTAGTGGCGAAGTGAACAAGAGGATAGGGAGGGGTTTGCTCACCATCATACGGCGCATAAGAAGAAACGCGATGGCAAGAAGCGCGGAAAGGCCGGAAGCCTGTTCACCACAAAGGGGCAAACTGTGTGCACAGAGCTGGCCATGGGTGGAAGCAGCTTGGATCCAAGGCAAGCTGTGCAAAAAGCTGCGTCCCAAGAAGGGAAGAATGCTGTTGTTGATCTACCTAGCGCTGAAGCTCAAGTGCAATAGAGAGTCTGGGGGGTTGGCAGTCAGACGCGTTGGAGTGGGTAGAGGACGACCTTTTGTTTTGCAAAGTCGATGTCCTTGTCAAAGGCGAGGTGGAAACTGTGTTGCGGGTGCTGGAGGTGGGGGAGGACTGATCATTGTGCACGACTTTCATCGTGGAACCTGTGTGTCTCAACGAGCGGCAAAATAGCCACTCGCAAATTCACGTTTTTAAGCATAAAAACGTAAACGCAAACACAACCCTCGATCAAGGTGCTGATGTAGAATATTTCCTGATGCGCAACTGCCCGGGAGCAGATACAATTTGGTCACAAAACGAATCAATATTTGCCATAAAGTGCTTCGAATTGAGTCTTGCCAATCAGCCTCCCCTCATGACCATGAGTAACATGTCTGGTTTGCTGCTTTGTGATAACACAATCTTCGGCTCCGGTTGGGGTGGCTGCTAATCCCGCTTTGAAATATCCGCAGGCAAATTTTGCTCAGTTTTTAACTATGTGCTTGCGGAGCGGCAGCGCTGCAAGGCCGATACTTACAGCCCGTGCGAAATTGCCGCCGTGTACGTGGCCAAATTTTCTAACAGTTGCCAATTTAGTCATATTTTCACAGTGAAGAATGGTGGTTGGTAGTAGTTGACGATAGCTTCCCGCAGTACACAGTGGCGCCATTTGCTGAAACTAGTGCTAATACAGTGGCAACCAACGTCGTTGTAAGCTAAACGAACACACACTCTATGCCAGCACAGAGCCAAACGCCCCCACGCGGGCCTCGCCCTACCTCAGCTTGCAGTTTCACCCCTCCCGGTGTGTCGTGGTAGGACAACGTTATGATGTTATAGTCCTCTCCACTGCAGTTCTTAAGTGACTTTATGCTGCTGTGCTTGGCCAGTGCGGCCGCTCGCGCCTCGTCGTCCCGTTGGGCCGCCTCCATGCGCTGCAGCCGCACCTTCTCCTGCTCCCATCGAGCAATGCGTTTCCTGGAGAGGAACTCCTGTAGAAGAAACGGCGCGTGTGATTTCACACTCCGTTGCCAAAAGCACGGCCGTCTCCTCATCTTGAAGTTGTATTGTCGTAAATTCTTGTAGAAATACAGCTTGGTCAGGACCGCAGTATTGAGGTAATCAGGAGTGTTGGCCGCAATATTGCGATCTTTAGGAGTGTTTTACGTTAATGCAAAGCGCTCCTGCCAAGAATTTTCTGAAGCAGGAGGCGAGATCTTCTCTCATCGCTATCACTCTGGAGTAGTGTCAATGACTAAGTAGAATGAGACCTATGAATTCGGAAATATGCTGCATGAATGATGCGCCACGCGTCAGTATGGTGCTGGTTTGTGTGATTGCAGCGCTGTTTAGCAATCGCAGCAAGCCATCTGGGCAAATTGGCAAGAAGGAGTATTTGCTTATTGCTCTCACATTGCCCCCTTACAAAGCCAAAGTCTGCTGGCTTTCAGGTCTTGCAAGTATCACAGGGCCCATTCATTTCGTACGGAACTCAGATGTGTGCGTGTGTGGCAAAATTACCGCCAGCCTCCTCCCGCATCATTCTTTTTTGACATTTTTACGTACTCCAAGCGAAAATGATGATTGGGAGCGGTGCGCGCCAATGGGAGCACACAGCGCTTTTGATGCACCAGCGACACCTATCCCCTTGCCTAAATCTCTGCAGGCGCGAGGATACATTTCTGCACCCAAGGAGGCTGCATTCGGATTCGAATTTGCAGGCGCTCCGACGTTATTCGGTATGAAGCAGGCGCACAAGTCATTCAGCTGCCGTCTGTAGTTGGCACGAACAAGACTACGCAATATTGGCAGCATGAATGGCATTGCCATAAGCGCACATTGAAAACGCTCCTGGACCGCCCCAGAATCATCAACGTAGCAGTGAAATCAGCGTACTAAATTCGACGCAGTAATAACAGCAGCAGTAACATAATCAATTAGGTAACGTTATAATCACATCACAACAATACCTTTATTACAATATTGCGCTAAATACTGAGGTCGTGCCACGCTTATACACTACGCAATATTGGCATAACACAGAACATGGAGCAATACAGGATGTATCAATCCATATCTTCTATGTATCATGACAAGCTTGAATCATACAACATTTACGCACTACTACAGCTGGCGGACACAACCAGGCTACATGATGTCGTCCTAAGAAATGGTAAATCCCAAGCTTGGTCTTTGCGTTCACGCTTTTACATGCTTGGTTTTATGTTTCCGTTTCCGTTTTTACTTTTATGTTTTTACGCACAAAAACGTAAAATTGCCAAAGAGCCTATTTTCACGGCTATTTTTGCGTTTTTACGGCTCCTTGGGACACCCAGGTTACACGATGATGAAAGGTGCGTACAATGACAAGTCCTCCGCCATCTCCAGCACCCGCAACGCAATGTCCACCTCGCTGTTGGCAAGGGCGACAATGGCGTTTAACAAAAACTCGTTTTCTGCCCCTTCCAGGGCATCTGGCTTCCACTCTCCGGACTCCGTAAGTCTGAATGTACTGTCCTTATGTGCACCGGGCAGTTTTTACGTTGTATTTACGTATTTTTATGCATTGTTACGCGTAAGAAGGTCGATACGATCAGTTTTTACGGCTTAAAAGCCAAGCCTGCGGTCTTATGGGCAAAAACTTAAAAACATAGAAACGGCTATTTTGCGGCTATATGTACGGCTCATGGGGGCACCCGCTTTACATGATGAATTCGCATACAATGTCAGTTCCGCCCCCTCGAGAAGCCTCGGCAAGGGGAAAGATGTCGTCGAGCAAAAAGTCGTTTTCTGCCCTCCCCAGCGCGTCTGGCTGCCGAACTTTTTGAGTTTGCATGTACTCTCTCTATGTACCGGGTCAAAATTTATGTACTTTTACGCACATGTGCGCATAAAAACGTAAATACCAATTTTTAGCGTAAATTGCCTTTATGTACAGAGGGGCCATTTTCTTCCATTTTTACGCCTATGCACGCATCAAAAAGAAAAAGCACGCGAGTACATGCGCAGGAAAATAACAACCCTGTAACAGGCTTTTTCTTTACGTTGGTCGTTACGTTTCTCCGTTTACGTTTTTATGCAGAAATAAGTAAAAATGCCAAAGGGGCCATTTTTGTGGCTATATTTACGGCTTATTGGACACCCGCGTTGCATGATGAATTCTTATACAATGGCCAGTTCTCCGCCCCCTTGAGAATCTGCAACACAGCATCCACCTGGCCTCGGCAAGGGCAAAAACACCGTCGAACAAAAATGGTTTTCTGCCCTCTCCCGCGCTTCTGGCTGCCACTGCCCGGACTCCTTGAGTCTGCACGTACTGTCTTTATGTACACAGGGCCCACTTTCAGGCACTTTTACGCCTATGCACGCGTAAAAGCAAAAAGCCATTTTCGCCCGTAAGCACGTGAGTACTTACGCCGCCAAATAACAAGCTCGTATCATACAGCAAGGTGTGCTACCGCGCCCCTTTTCTCGTCCGGCCCTCGCCGTTCACCGCGTCCCGCACACCCGCCCCGTCTCCTCCCCGCCCAAACAAACGGCGCTCACTCCCGCCCTTCCCCCCCCGCCCCCCCTTCCCCTCCCCACCTCCTTGCTCTTCAGCCTCTCCATCCGCCTCTCGTGGTCCTGCGCCGCGGCGTCCCGCTGGAAGCGCTGCGACTCGTCCGCGTACGACGGACAGCTCCTGTCGATGTCCAACGGGTGGGCCAGCACCTCCTGCCTCAGGCGGCCCCGCCCCACGGGCTGCCGCCCGGCCGCCCCTTGAGCCCCCCGGGCCGCCAGGCGCGCCTCTCGACTGCGCGGCTCCACATTTCTGAAACCGCTGCCGACTTGAGACATCCCGAGCCCGGGACGTTTGCCAGAGCAAACCGCCATAAAACCGTGAAACAGGCGCCCATTGAGGTGTGACCTGAAGTGTGACGTGGGTGAGGGGTGTGACGCTGGTGCGCGAAAATGACGTGATCGGGTTGATCCGTTATTAAAGGAGCGGCGGGGTGCGTGGGGGAGTGTGTTTTGCGCACACTCGCGTGTGGAGGTGGGCGCGGATTGGAGAGGGGCCATGGCGACGGCCGGGTCTGCGGCGCAGAGGGTGGCGGGGGCGGCGGAGGTGGGCCGGGGCGATCAGGTGAGTGGAGGCGGCGCCAGGCGTCGCGCACGCGTCGCGGTGCTGATTGCCCTGAGGTGTTTGCAACCTGCGCTTCCCCTGCGAAACTGAATCCTAATTGTGCGAGAGAGAATATCGCCTAGTCTGGAACGAATTGTGCCCTTTGCAGCTTTCGGAGCTGAGGGCGCCCGGGGGAACACGGAACAGAGGAAGGGCGCGTGGGTGGGACGTTGAGATCGAAGCTCCGGGCGCCAACCCAGCGGGAAGCGACCCGGGGTGGCTGACGATCGACGCCGGCGCTGCGGGGGGGATTGGGGCGGTCACGGCCGCTGGGCGTGGCCGCCAGTGAGGCTGGCATCTCGCCGTGATTGGGCGTCCGCCCGCGGCGGCCGTCCTGACGTCCCGCCCACGGAAAAATAAACCACCAGGCGGGGCCGCCGGCGCTGAGGTTCTGATGTTCTAATGTTCTGGCGACCAGGCGGATGGGGAGAGCCTTTTGGCCGAAGTGGCGCGGCTCAGGGAGGAAAACGATGAACTGGAGAAGACAATGCAGCAGGAGCGGGGGATGCGGCAGCTGTACTCGCGGAAGCTGGAGGAGGCGGAGGGCGAGTGGCTGCAGCAGGTGGAGCAGCTGCAGGCCTACGTGCAGTCCGTGAGGTGAGCAGGACCAGCGCGGGACGCCGGCCTGCGCCTGCAGGCCACCCGGTGCGCGGTGCATCTGCGCTTTTGCGAACGTGGCGCCCCACATTTGGTTGCGGGTCGAAAACTGACGGGCACGCATTTCGTGATTCGACTCGAGGGGATTCAAAGGGACGTGTTTCCGGGCGGGGGTGCCAGGGCCTTTTGTGGTGCGCGCAGAAGCCGAGTTTTGCAGACCATTTGCCGCGCGAGCCGAAGTGCGGAGGGCGCTGCAGATGCGCGGAATGGGGACCATGGCCGCACCATGCGGTGCTCGCTGTGGCGGGCATTCAGGCTCCCTTCCTTTCCCGTGTAATGATTGATCGTCTGCGACCCCCCGGGGGCTGGGTTGACCGTCGGTTTGGTAGTGGCTGCGCAGGTCGACGCTAATCGAGAACGCCGAGGCGGCCGGGTCTTACCAGGCTACCGTGTCCGATGCGAGCGGGTCCGTGCAGGCCGCACAGGCCGCCGGCGGGCGGCGCAGCTCAAGGGCCGGCCGGGCGCCGACGCCCGCGCAGAGCACCACAGCGGAACAGCTGAAGAAAAGGGTGTCCGAACTCAAGGTGGGCTGGGTGGTCTACTCTGCCAGTGATTCCATTCGCGGCGTGTAAAGTGATGCTTTTGCACCTGAAAGGCGGTCTCGGGGGCCGCGGCCTCGAATTCATGTTTGCTCGGTCTCCCCTTTGGCCACCCGTTCGGCTGCAGTTGTCCACGCCGCCCCTGCGCACGACGTCAAGGAAACAAGGGCAGGAAACCCAACATTCTCGAGAGGCGTGGGTGGGTTTTGACGGCGCCAGCCACAGTTTTCTTGAAAACCATGGGGCAGTCTGCGGTTTCTGTTAGGCCTGCAGGAGTCCCAAGTTGGGCACCAGAGTGGATACTGGTTGCATTTGGAGTGCCTGCATGACCTGGATCATTGGCACCAAGTATGCTGTAAGCTCCCTGTGGGACGATTAATAGCCACAAACCATGGGGCAGTCTGCGGTTTCTGTTAGGCCTGCAGGAGTCCCAAGTTGGGCACCAGAGTGGATAATGGTTGCATTTGGAGTGTCTGCATGACCCGGATCATTGGCACCAAGTATGCTGTAAGCTCCCTGTGGGACGATTAATAGCCGCCAAGGTGGCTCAGTGAAGGCGTCGGGCACAATGTGGAAAAGCATTCCGTTCCGTTCACTTGTTGGGATGAGTTGGGGCGATCTGCAATTGTCTGTAGGATTTCAAAAACACGTTGCTGTTTCCAACATCAATCAAGAATTCAGATGTCACGTACCACAGTAAGTTTTGCACTCTACAGAAGTTTGGGCACCTGCTGGGGATCTTGTCGTGCATCAATAGACACCTGATGCCAAGTGTAGCATCGGTGTCATGAGCTTTGGAGGTGGATGGTTGGGGTTGCTGTTGTTGCTATACAGTGCGCATGGATTATCAACACACCTGACAGTGCTGTGCCTGTGCCATGCATAGTGCAGCACACAAAGATGTGCAACCCATGATTCTCATACCCTGATTGTGCCCTTTATTGTCCATTTGGGAACCAAGGAAAGTTTGCTGGGGATTGCACCTGCATTCAAAGCCACCAATCTGTCTGCCAACACCGATCGGCGTTGTTGTGCAGGAAGAATTTGACTCTAAAGCTACTGTTCTAGAGGATGACGTCACTTTCATAAACGAGGTCAGGGATGGCATAGCACAGGCACCAGAGATGGACCCGGACTATGAGCTTCAGCAATTGATCAAAAAATTCAACACCTGGAAGAGGGACTTCAAAGTGAGCAAGGAAGTCATGGTTAGGTCCTTGCTTGCCCACATTTGACAGAAAATTGACATACACTTGCCGATGCCCCCATTCAAAGGTTGAACAAGGCCACAGGACGCATTTTTGTAATGATGTACCTCATTCTGCTGAATGAATCCTTCTCAAGTTTTCTCATAGTAATGGTGCATGGAAATGTGGAAGCTTTCAGATGCTGCCATCCTCATTCAATTGGTCCAACTGCATTTCTTTCCCGCCTGCATGGGGCTGAAAAGGAAGTTGAATTCTGGTACCTCGACTCCTTCGCCTGCATGCAGGAGGCATCAGTCAGAGTTTACCCTGCGCCAATCACTGTGCAGAGTTGCCTGCTCGTTCTCTTGCCTCCTGTTGATTCTAAGCAACTTGCCTGATACCAACGGGCATCATTTGGACTTGGCGCTCTGTGCCAGGATATGAGTGTCAGCAGTGTGACCCATTGTCGGTCCTACAACTATTGCAGGAGAATCTGAAGGCAGCTGCTGACCTGGCCAAGAAAAAGGCCAAGGAGCAGCGTTCGTTGTCCCGGCAAAGCAAACGGAAGGGGAGCTTGGAGAAGGGCCAAAGGTGGGAGCAACTTGAACTGTAGCTCAAAGATAGTAACGTGCAATATTATTGCCACACTGTGCACCAGATGGTGACTGGGGTGCCATTCCTGCTAACAACCTGTGGACGTGCTGTGCCTAAATCAGCTGCAGAAGAGAATATCAACTTCAGCGTAGATCCTCAATTGCTTTCGTCACCAAGACATCCCAGCCAACTGTCTTCTTGCCTTTCAGATGATGCCTGCCTCCTCCCAGCATGACTTGAGGTCCATACCCCAGATGCTGCACATTGTCGCAGATGTCTAGCAAAAGTCTCACAGTTTCGAGTGCACCTCACTGGAACAACACCACTCTTTGTATTCTTATCGATGGGAGTGCTCATATCGGATATTCCGCAGTTGGATGGCAGGATGTCCATCTACGGCTTGCCATGGCGTGGGAACAGACCAGAATGCGCACCTGCAATAAACCACACTTGAACATCTTCGGACATCTTCGAACATCGGCGTTCTCAACATCCTGTGACCTTCGCTTCTGATAGGGCAACAATCATGTGAGAAGGACTGAGGCACTCTTGTACCCAAATTGGGGCAATGTAGTTGGCCTTTGAGCCTGTGTGAGCCTCTTCTGGCAGCATCGGCCCCACTTGGATCCCAATTTTGATACTTGTTTGTGCACAGCTCCACTAGCAATTAATTGAGAGCTACTTCCTTCTCCTCCCTTTCTGGCTGAGTTTGTGCCCCCATCGAAACACAATGTGCTCACCCTGTGTTGCTACTTCATTGTACTCCAATGTCCAGCCGGACCAATTAGCTAAAAGTACAGTGCTGATTTGTGCACCAAATTTTTCTACCGGGGACAGCAGCATTTGATGCAATGCTTCATGTGTTCTTGCAGTCAGGCCGCCAGTGTTTTGTCAGATGTACTGTCCCCCTCAGAGTCTGGCACTCTAAGGAAAAAGGGTAGTTTCGTGACGCGTTGGCTAAGGAGAAAATCGTCACAGTGAGTATGACACAGCCTGTCCCAGCTGGTCACAACTCCGTCCACACACTCCGACGCCAAGGCTGCCTGTGTCATTTGTGCTATGGACGCCAACGGATGGAATCCAATGGATATCTCACACATGCCCGTGCCATGTGCTCATCTCCCTCGCTAGTCGCAAACGGCTCATTGCTGCTATTAAGGGCAGCATCGTGAACTTCTTTGTCATCCCTTCTTTTGGGTCAATTAGCATACAGCTTCGTGACGCTTCGGCTGCGAAGAGCACAGGCCATCGCCTTGCATGTTGTCGCGCTTAGATCAGGCTGTTCGCTGACAAGGGTGTGTGTGCATGTGGAATGGGAAAAATCGTCACGCTCTATAATAGATAAATGCGTTGCTTTGCGGCTGCCTTCACTACGTATCGAGCATAAGACGCTTTAGGAGATGCTGTTCCCAGCGCAAAGACCTAGGAGGGCTGAGATGCAGATGCTTGGGAATTCCGACCAAGCGCTGCTTGAACATTTTTTGTGCCCATCATCGCCTGCAAGGTGCAGGGGCTTTGCTTCTGACAGCTGCAATCCAAGAAACGTGGCTGACACTGGGTTGCAGCACCAATTGAGGCAATTTGCCGTGGCACCTTTGTGGCGCCCTCTCGAAAATAGGCGGATTGATCCACCACTTGAGGCTGCTCCAGGACCTTTGTTTGGATGTCATGCACTATGAGACCTCCCCCCTCCCCCGCCCCCCCGCCAAGTGCACTATTCACTGAGAACGAATTCTTGCACAAGCTGTGTTGCATTGAACGGATATGCGGTTCATGTGATAGCAGCAGTGCTTTCCCAACGTTATCATGTCGCGTCGCTGGGCAGACACATGCACGAAAATGCAGCGAATCGACACGTCGCAATTAGTTGAAACAGAAAACGACTTGGCAGATTGGATGCGATGCAAATGGGATGTGGCGCTGACCACACTGACAAGTCCTATGTGTACTGGCGTACAGGGCGAGCTGACAACTGTCGCTTTGAGCTGACGCAATGCACCCCTTACCATAAGGCAGCAAGGCGCGGGAAAATGTGTCCCACACGCGTGGAAATCCCTGCCGGGTTCATGTAACACAAGAAATAGGTTCAGGAACTAGGCAGCTAGTGCTGTTTTGAGATGTCTGCGTAGTAAACGGCAGAATGGCTGAATAGCATGATGTCGCGGTTGGTGGGAATTTGTTTGAATGATAGCAGCGTTGAATGAATCAGTGAACACGGGCTGGTGATGTGCTGACAGCGGGTCTTCGGCGTGACTACGCTGGCTGGTTGAGGGCACATCTGCCTCTGGCAATGGCTTATGCCCCTGCCGGTGCTTGGCAGCAGGAGATTGATCGACAGGCGAATCAGAATCGGCTATAAACGCTACAATCGATTGGGCCTGTCGCCGCTCCATGCGCCACAGAATTGTGCGATTGCGGCATTTTTGTGATGCCGTCCACCCACGGGCGGTCGCTGCCCTCACATGTGCTAACGATCTTGTACATCCTTTGATTGCGTTGGCCCAGGAGCGACAGAACGCTGCCCTTTCGCCTTGGATGGGACGCTGCACACAATTCCCACCAACAGAACGTTCGCAGGACGTTCGTTTGCCCTGATGAAGGCATGCAGGTTCGAGGGGTAGCGCGAGCCCTGAGCTGGGATCGTAGGCTCGAGTCCACGGCAACGGTTTACTGCCAGGACAAAGGGGCAGCGGGAGTTCTTCCCCTTATATCCAGCCCGTTCGTCAACGTCCTTAATGAAATTCCTATTGCCTCATCATACCTTCATGCGTTCAGCTGTTAACAATACTCAATCAGTTCCAGTTACAACAGCCCCATTTCAAGATTGCTCAAGTAGGAGGGAAACACAGTGTCGTCCAATCACTTACCCAACCTTATCCTGCACTCCTGACTCCTGTGTACATTCGGTGCCACGATCTTGCTGGTATCGCCTGACCGCTGTGCACATTCCGCGCCACGATCTTGCTGGGATCCCCGAAGGCAACACCCGCAAAAGCCGCATTTCTCCAAGCACACAGCACTGTGCCGTGGCCCCTTCGATTCACTCAGAGCGGCTTCACTCAGAGGCCAGTGTGGATGATCTAAATCGCCCATCAACTAGACGTGTCGCCGTAGTGAAATGTGCCGCTCTTCATGAACTCCGCACCATATCTTTCGCCAGCGACGTCCCCTTCCCCAAAGCTAAGCTCCTCCATGTCCTCCGCAGAAAGCTTCACTGCGTACGCCCCAACATTGTCGACCACGTACTTCAACTTCTTCGTCCCGGGGATCGGCACAACGTCGCTTCCCTGGTGGTGCACCCACGCAAGGGCCACCTGGGCGGGCGTGCAGCCCTTCCTGTCAGCAATTGCCCTCACTTTGTCCACCAGCGCCTTGTTCTTTTCCATCGCCTCAGCGCTGAATCGCGGGGTCCCTCGACGCCTGTCCCCCTCGCTGTCAATACAGGAACACATAAGCAACCTTTCGAGCCAAGCCGTTGAGCGTGTACACAATGATGCTGGGGCAACGTTCCACTATCACCGGCAGCAAGAGCTTGGGGCGGTGCGTTGTTTGTGCTGCTGCCACAACTGCGCCGTGACGCCACAGTCCTCGAGGGAAAGCTGGCAGTGCAGAAATCGATGCAATTAAGCCGTTAGGCGCCTCACTTTCGCGGATTGCCGAGTCCCATGGAGGTGTACTGACGGCCCCCACCGTCTGGTTTGATCAGATTGTCGTTGCTTCGCGGGGCTCCGCCCGTGCATTTGTCAATGCGACCGATATCTGTGCCACCCCCATTTTCTTGCACTGATCTCTATTGACAGGGTATCTTTCTCCAGCACACTTCAGAATCACTAAGAACGGCAACCATGACTGGACAGCCAGATACAAATGGCTGAACAACATCACCCCACCTTAAATCTTCGAGCTTCTCAATTGTTCCAGTCAGGAATCCCCGGCCCAGGGGGCTGTAAGCAACGAGGCCGATGCCAAGTTCCCTGCAAGTGGGCACGATCTCCTTCTCTGCGTCCCTTGTCCACAGTGACCACTCCAGCTGGTAGGCGCTGATCGGGTGAATGGCGTGCGCCTTTCGAATGTCTGCAGCACTCGCCTCCGACAAGCCGATGTACTTGATTTTGCCCTCATCCACTAGTGCCTGGGCGAAACACAGGGTTCAGAGAAATGGGTGGGGGATGCCAACAAAGGCATATTCATAGATTTCAGGTGGGCAACACTTCACCACCAGGTGAATAGTGCATGAATAGTCTGTACACTGGCTGGGATGACATTTCGCTTCATCGCCTCACAGGACATCTTTGCAGTGTTTGCTGAGCACATGACAAGCGGCAAGTGTTTGCCGTGTGGCTTTCAAAAACACACCTTGAGCTCGCACATTGTGGATTCAATTGGTGTGTTGTGGTCCACACGATGTTGATAGAAGAGGTCAATGCAGTCAATGCCCAAACGCTGCAAGCTGGCCTCGCAAGCCCTCCGTACATTCGCTGGGCTCGAGTCCAAGCCTTTAATGGTGCCATCTTCCCCGATTTTGAATCCGAATTTGGTGCACACCACATATTGCCCTCTTTTTCCTTTGATTGCGCGCCCTGCTCAATCAATCACAGGACATCAGCAATCCCGACCAACCAGCTATCCTCACGCAGGTCGCTTGCCCACATTTCCACACGCAAGTGCATTGTAGCAGGCCCACTGATTGTTGGCAGTTACACACAGCACGAGCAGATCTCGATGGAATAACCTGCTTTGCTCACCCATCGCACTCCTTTACACAGCAATGCACAAAACCCAGTTTAGAATAGAACAGTAAGTACCTGGGCTGCCAGTTCCCAAAGGTAGGAGACTCTGTGGGTTGTGCTAGTGTTTTCCCACCCAATCTGGGTTCCTGACCTGTTTGGGCCTCCAATTTCTTCCCTTGCATTTCTCTGGATACAGCAGGAGTGCAGTGCCTGTCATTGGGCATTCATTGCGTCTTTCAGAGTCTTGGGCTGGCATCTGCATAGCTGGGTGGAGGCAAGGCGGTGAGGATTGTTTGCTGGTTTCTGGCAGCCAGGCATACCACTTCAATTTTGCATCAAATGATGCTCACCAAACTTTTGTTTGAAATGTGTATTTTGCCACTTGCACGATTTGTGTGGTTCGATACACGGTAGGGAGGCCAGCAGTCTCCAATGGATTTGATGGAATTTGGGCAGTGCTGGCGATGCAATGTGGAACAACATGCATGTGCACTTCTGCCCCACTTGGCCTTTCAGGTGCAAGGTCGTTTCCACACACATGCAGACAATGGATTGCACTTGGGCGATCTCCTGTTGCATCTTGCAGGTTGGTTGGTACCCATAGTAGGTACAACTGCTGAAAGCAAAATGAAGAATGGTACTCCCTCAAGATTATTCCCTCATCGTTACTCCAATGCAACAGACGCAAGTGGAAGTGGCAATGCCATACAACCAGATACATCTGTCGGTTGTACTGCATGGTAAAAACTGGGCTACATCCCTCGTTCTGACTGCTTCGTAAGTAGCTAACAGCAAATCAAAGTAGGATTCACTAATCCACAGTATTTCTGGCACAGGGAGTGGCGCAAACTGGCAACTGCAGGATGTAAACACACAACATTATGCTACTGATTCAACCGTTGACAACGTCAACGTTTGCCCGAATGATGCCTCTGCGTTCCCAACTTTCGACAGCTGTTCGGAGACTTGAGTGGCCCAAGTACTCCAAAGCACGGCAAGCAAGAGAAGACAAGGAAACGCTGTGGAGTGCTGGACACAAGGGGGCAAATGCCTTCCGCATTGAACAGCGAAGTGTCTCGTACCGACGAGTTCTTCGTTCGTGTGCGGCCCGTACACTTCAGCGGTGTCCAGAAAGTTGCACCCCAGCTCGAGGGCCTTCTGGATGACTGCAAGCGACTCCGCTTGGGCTTCGTCGCTCTGATGCTCGCCGTACGACCAGCTCATCCCCATGCACCCCAGCCCCTGGGCCGACACGATCAGCCCTTGTTGCCCCAGAGGGACCTGCGGGAGTGTCGGAGCTGCCGACATTGTCGCAAACTTTCTCTCAGCGCTTTGGTCACGGGGACAGGGTGATCGTCGACCAGCATGGGCGCGTGTTTGGCACTCGTGGCGCCCTGTTATACAACCCGGTTGTACACCTTCCCGATGGGTTCAGCGAATGCGACTGGCGTGCTCGGTTTTCCTGTTTGGCTGCAATTCCGAATCGTTGCTCATGTTGACAGCAGAAAAATCCCATTGTCTGGGTGTCCACGCGCAGTTGACAAAACAGAATGAGCCGTGATGTAACGCCAACGTGGTAGAAAACGGATTGTGTAATCAGCATGCTGTGTGTGGCGATTTTCTAAGTACCCCTACCGAGATGACCTGTTTGAGGTTGTGTATTAATAGCTGTTTGATTGGTTGATCCGATCTGCTGCAACCGTGTTTGAGTTGCTCAGCACGGCCTGGAATTAGCGAGTTAAAGGCGTACTAATTGTCCTGTTCTATTGCCTAATGTCCAGGAGTCCACCTGGAGAGAGCCACTATCGCTGAAAACCCCAATGCACGATGGCCCTGATGTACGGCAGAGCCGGAATGGAGTGCTAACCTGGGAATTCATCATCAGTAAGGTATTTTAGTTATGTACGTTCTGATGAAGCGTCAAGGCCGGACATAAGGAATGTACTGGCGGGTTTTACCGACTTCACCATATTTTACTGATTTGATTGATTTGATTACTGGATCATTTTGGAGGGACGTACTTGGGACTGAACGTTATTGCATGGGACTGACCGGGATTGCTGGGGACTAGACTCGCTTGCTGGGGACTAGACTTGCTCGCTGGGGACTGGAAACACTTGCTGGGGACTGAAATTGAGCCGGTTGTATGGAACGTATGCTGGGTTGTACCATGCTGGGGACAAGTGCCGGAGAACTTGAGACGTCTGGGACAAGCTCAGGGGGTTCTGTACGGGGATTGTAGTTTTGGAGGCTTCTCGAATAGGTGGCTAGGACCGGGGACTGGGACACCCTTTCTCGAGTATAAATACGCATGGAACATTCTTGTAACAACTCTTTCTGGGCCCACCCTCGCTGCTGTGCACGTGTCATTGTTTCCGAACTGTCCCCGGACAGTGTGTGTGCTGCATCCCGTTTCGCCTGCGGGGAAGGAGGCGACTGCGGTGTCTCCCAAAGATCGGGACCGCATTCGATGCCCATCAGCCCGTTGTGACGGCTGGTCTGGCAATTACGGCTACGCAGCAGGACAGGTCTGGTCTGCATCCGTCTGGCGCGGCTAGGCTACGTGGGTTACCGCCACACTGCGCGCAACAGAGAATACGTCGCGAACATAATTGAGGATTGGATGATTGCCACCAGGGAGTTTCCTCCCGTCTTCAGAAGGGATTGGCAAACGCTGTATGGTTGCCAACTGCAGGAACAGCAGTTGTTTAGACCATTGATCAACTGGTACCTGGTTTGGTTTACACAAACTACCAAAGATTGCACTTTCTGCAAAGACTGCAGCACCAATTGAAAGCCCGTTGATTTCCTGTCACCTCCACATGATGAGTCACCAATCTTGGAAAGGAGAGAGGGGCGGCCACAAATGGGAGAACGCTGCACTGTTTTAGGACCTAAAATGGAGCAGCCCCTGTTCCTGGACTGGTGCATGTGGATTCTGTCAGTGTGCCTACAGCCAACCAAGGTATTGCAGCGCGGATCTGGCTGCTCTTCTCCACCTGAAACGGTTTGGTGGTGCGGAAGCCGACCGATCGGCATTGCTTGAGCTGAAACAGAGCCATTCATGGCGCAGGGTGGCCACCAGTTGTCTTGCGTCGGATGTTTTCTTGGTGGCGTGGACTGTCAATGCAATAGAAAACAATATACTGACGAAGCTGCTATTGGAGTGCCACAGGCGGCATGGAGGTGGGCCGGGGATCCACGCCTTAGACTTCGCGTTGTGACCTGAGACCGGCACTGGGAAGGGGGGTGCTGAAGATGGCTCCGCAATGGGCCTTGGGCTTCTCGGCCTGAAAGTCCCGCATTCAGCGCCACGGGTGGGACCGCGTCGAGGCTCGATTGAGCGGCCCATTCGCTGAGGCAGTGGTGGGGGCAGAAAACGGTTTAGGGCATCGGAGGCAGGCCATGGGCCTTTTGAACGTGTGGAGCGCGTTCCGTTTTGGGGCATGCGAGCTGATCAGATTGACGAGAATGAACGCCAAGCATCTGTTGGGCGACTCCCATCATATTCGAAGGCACTTCGGCAAAGAATTTGCCATGTTGGTGCAGATATCGTTGTCAGCACGACTAGATCAACTAAACGTGAATACACTGAGCATTCCATTGTCACCAATCGTCGGATTGACGATAACCTATCTCCATGTTACTCAATGTGCTTTGTTCGTCCTCCAGATGCTTGGCGGCTGTCCATGTCTAACTCCTCACTGGCATAAGGTGTCGTGTCACCCAGCTAGTTGCGATACGGTACACATTACGGCGAGTGGCAACAAGGCTAACAATGACTGTATCTCCCCACCTTATAGCCAACTGGGCCCCCAGCCCTGTGGCCCATGGTACAGGCCATCAGGAAGGTGTACAACCGCCATGCGAGTATGGCCGTTTCCACACATTGGCAATCGGACCGAACAACTTCTAGTTGCAGTGGAGAGGTACACAAACTGTTGCTTTTAGAAACGAAACTGCAGACACAAACGCTGGACATCTACAATGTCTATTCCCAGAATGTACATCATCGCCTCACACCCGGGTGAAAAAATATATCCAGCTTTGTGTCGGAAAATCGGAGCATGCGCCCATTCAGAGCTCAGCTGCTGCCTACCTGCCTTTCGAACAGCAGAATGCTGCGGCATTTATGTCCACTGACTTGGATGTGTGACTGGAAGAAGCGTGCTACCTCTGTGAAATTGTGCACAGACAGGAAGTCCTCAAGGGCAGGGAAAGCCTCATAGCATGAAACAATGTGGGAGGGCGGACTCAACACTCCTACGCACAGCAAACCCACAAAGTCAGGATGGAAGCCTGGACAGCACACTATTAAAACAGCTGAAAATTCAAATGAGATTTTGACATCTTGCAAGCACTGCACCTTGCCAAGGAGGGACACAAAACTGACGAAGTTGTGTAGTTCATTTGCTTACAAGCGTCACTGTTTACTGTTCTTGCTAAATCACCAGTGAACCCATGGAGGACAAATATGCATCTGCATGTATTGTCCCAGGCTGACCAGAGAACACCCAACCTTTCAGAATGCAAGCAGGTGTTGCTTGTGGAGCAAGATAAAGAGTTAGCACGCTACAGGTGTCAATTTAGCTGCCAACCTAGGTACTGCAGGGAACATGGCAATAGTGTAATGAAAGAAATACCAGAGCGGACACCACTTTTCGGTGTGCATGGACAATGGAGGTATGAACGGCTACGATTCCTCAATGTCAAGGAAGGGTGCACTGTCGCGTTCAAAGTTCAAGGGCACTGTAATGACATGCGAAGGGATGTAACCAAGCAAGGATTCACAAATGGTGCTTGAGTGCCCTGTTTCGGAGTTTCAACAGCCCAGTTGGACGTCCTCGCAGTGCTGCAACTGCGAGAATACAGCAGCTTGGAAATTCGTACTGGCAACACAGGAGTAGTTCCCCAGCAGCAATCAGAAGTGAGTTGAAACCGTCCAGCTAGCAAATGTTGAGTTGCAGGCATTGCCAAGTTAGTGACATGCATGACTTGGGTGGCCGATGGCCAATGATCATTGCTTGGCAGTCCCAACTGGCCTCAGTTCTGGAAAGCGCACACTGGCTAGAACGGGGCGGCATGGTGCTGCCCAACTTCTCAAAATGGTTGCAAGTTATTCTGCACAGTTGACACACCGCCAGAAGTGCACGCATCCTCCACAAATCTCTGTGGGTCCTTCATTGCTCTATCCGATTCGCTCAATCCGCCACTCTGCAATGTATCCCCTGTGGACTGTGCTGCTGAGAATCTTGGCACCAATGCCTCATTTTGCGGGGTGCGCTGGTTCTGGAGTTCCACTGCTGACTGCAATCCTGCGTATACAGAAATTTCCAAATATTGACATCATGCAGAGGAGCAAGCTGAACCGACTCAGACCCTTAGGGGCAGCAAGGCCTTGTACAGCAAACCAGGGGCTTTCTAACAGCCTGAACACTGTTCATCCACTGAACTCACAAGACAACAGATGCATCAATGTGTGATGACACAGATGATGCCCATACTGCCCAATCGTGCTCCCTCCACACTGAGACACGCATATGTGTGCACACCCAAAAACAAAAAGGGGAACAACACTTCTTTCAGGGGGGAAGAGGGGCAGGGAGGAGGAAAGCTTCTCTGGTATTGTACATTCATTATTCATTTTCAGATGATGAGTCTCTTAGGCTCAACTGTCACCTTGGAGAAAGGGCAGCATGCCTGTTTCAATCCCTCTCCAGGGGTGCCACTCAACAGGGGAAGTGGCATTTTGGTGCTCATCTTGGCCGCTGAAAAACTGTGGGGGCACAGGTATGCCGACAGGGCACAGCAACACATTGAGTTGTTATTCTTCTGCCAGTGTCGTGCCTACATGCAGATTTGAGTCTTGCATCCTGAGTTCCACATCTGTGCGTCCTGCAGGGTGGTTGTCACGTGCGATGCACCAACCTCAAAAGCCTTGAGTTGCACTGGTATCTGGTGATGCACCTCTTGTGTTGACAATGTCTCCAGAAGCTGTCTGTTTCATTTTTTGCTTCAGGTATGCGTGGGCATGGGTGGGTGTGTTCCATTGATCAAGCACTGCTTGTGTGGCACTGTTCAGTATGCATCCCACTGGCTACATTTATAAAGATGAGAAAGCAGCTGTCCATGCACCCATCAGACAACTTTGAGCGGGTTGGTAGCATAACAGTGATGAGGTTTTGGCCCCACCTGGTGGTGAACAGTCCGGAAATCGCACAGGGATGTCTCTGTGTATGTGGGAGTAGAGAGGAGTGTAGTGACATGGCAGGATGAACACCACGCTCTTGAGTTTATCGATGGGCAGGCCGGAGAGATGCGAAACAGCAGCTATGCTTCCCCTGAAAGCACCACACCAAAGATGGAATTCTCGTGACTGCATTTTCCAGACCGGCAAAGCCCTTCCAAAACTATGACGATGGCAGGTGCCCCATACCACCATCCACAGTGCCCGTTCCCTTCATGGCACACAAGTGACGGGAGGGCAGAAGGCTAGGATGTTGCATGTGCTGAAGCACAGGGACAATTAGCTCCATGCTGAGTCAAGTTCCGGCAGAAATCGATCCTATTGTCGACAACAGCACACATTTTGAGGTAGTCGGCAGTTGGGAAACACCACGAATTTGATGTTCCATCCACTTAGAACTTGCTGGGCCATGCAAGATCGGGGCATCAGCAGAGCATAATAAAGACATTCAATCCTGCCATCAGCAAAACACATTGGTGCTTGTCAATTGTATTCTTCCTGACTGTTTGCAAGTCGTTGGCTATCAATCCACCAGCAGTTGAGCAACATAAAAGTCCAGCACGAGGCCCTCGGCTGTGATCCATTTGGAAGACAAGGACCTTAATGTCCAATTCTTTCATCAACGCTGCAATGTGAGCATTGAACAAGCTTCATTAGTATTCTTGCTGCAGTTGAACTGACTGTTCTTGCAAACAGTGTAATTGCAATAGAGTTTGCACCATCTACTGCCTTACATTCTATTTCAATCGATGCTCACTTGATGTGGTCAGTCATACAGTCATCACTGCAGCCAGTGGTGAGTTATGCAATGCATTTGCATGTAATGAGTGTGGGCGAAGGGCATCGGCAAATGCACTCCAGTGGCCGACCACAAGGGTGGCGAGCAGTAAACTGAAGGAACGCGGGACATGAAGACAGCCTTTGATGCACACATGCCTGTCAGCGTCTACAAGGTGCAAGGGCGCCGCTTTGTCTTGTCAAAGGCAACCTTAAAGGAATGTGGCTCTCCAGTGGCTGCCACCGGTGACAAGAAATACTAAAGCTGCAGTGGCAACAATTCCTGCCAACAAGAAAATCACCAAGCTCGCATTCTATTTTGCAACTGTGCTAGGTGCAAAAGCTGCCATGCATCCACAAGTACTGACCTTTGGTGGACTAGCGAAAAGTACAAGGCGGCAGGGACTTGCACTCCAAAGGCTGCTAGCAGCACCAGGCACCACAGGCCCCTCTGGCAGCGCCTCAATTTGATCCACTGCCCCTTGCAGACTGGTGCAGGTGGGCTGCTGACATTCAGTGCCTTTTGAGCTCTGTCTCTCAGCGTGCCTGTCTGTAGGCGATTGGACTGGAGGGCTCCAACAGCGCCATGCCTCTGCTTGACTCCTGGTATTTCCTCCCTGGGTGCTTTGTTCAGCTTTAAACTCAGTGTGCTCATGGCCAGGCCACAGTAAGGCATGATCAGGCACAGGCTCGGCAGTATGTAGCTGCAGGCACAGAAGGATTCACTTTATGACCCCCCCCAAAAAAAAGTCTGAGAGGTTACTAGGCACATATGTACTTCGTCCTGATAATGCAAGTGCTGGGTTGTTTTTTTACAATGACTATGAGGTCCTTGTAGGCCACTGGTAACAACTGAAACTGATTGTCTGAGTTCAGTAGCAACACATGCCATGAACAGTGGGCAGTGTTCACTTGACAAGTTGGGATACATTGACTTGCTCAACCTAATGTCACAACAATTTACCTAAAGTCAGAGTGTTACTTGTTCTTGTGACAAATGTACAAAACTCATTGTCTCTTTGAGACTGTGCATCAATTTCATACGATCCTCTGGGCTCTACACTGCCGTGCATCTTCTTGGAAGGTAGAACAAGGCCCACAGCTCTTCAGCCAGGATAGAGGCAGTACCTGTCCTTCCAAATGCGACTGAATGGCCCAAAAATGCAACATGTTGGAGCAGAAATAACCTGTTAAGCAAACAATAAACAGGAAGTTCTACAATAAAGAAGATGACCGATTCTTCCCATGAACATGTGTGCCCATTGCCTGCTGTTTTAACACAGTAAGCGAAAAACCATTGTTGGTCTGAAAGGTCATTGTGTGAGGATTCCACTATTCCAACAATTCCACAACGAGTTGTGCCACTCTGCTGTATTCAGTCGGCGTCGCACAATTGATACTGTATACATAACTCACCGGAACTCCTTGTGAGCCGAGAAGCTGAGAACGAGAATGTTCCATGCAGCGAGCGCAGACAGTGACCGCCTTTTGCTCCAGAAGATTCCAAGGGGAAGCAAAACCATGAATGTCCCACACATTGCCGGCAGTCCCTGGAACCAACACCAAATTTCAGAAAACCCAGTCAGTGCAGTCTCCCAAATCAATTGTGGCTCACAGTAAGCCAGCCTGTCCATTATGAAAGAGAGTGAAGCCCTGGCTGTTGGGAAGCAAACACACACTGCAGATGCATGCATGGCCACTGTCGCCTAGAAGATGCCAACGACATTATTTGTACCAAAGAGGCAGATGTCATCAGAGTGCATTCTGATGGCATAAATGCTGGTTGTGCAGGACAAAGCCCTCTCGCCTGGGAAGGGCAAAATTGGAACAGGAGCTGGAATTTCAGTTAACAGCAAGAGTTCCTACAGACAACTGAAACCCTGAACGTGCGGACATTGTTGGTATCTTGCAGCCACTGTATCAATATCCAAGATTTGCCACTGAGGAAACTGCAATCCAATGCCACATGGAGATCTCTAATTGATTTTTTCAGGTCAAAAGGAGCCCCAGATACTGCTCCAGGCAATGTTCCACTGTATGCTTATGCCACCATTCCTTCACACTCATTGAGCACTCCTGCAAGCAGTGCATCAAGTTGAATTGCCACCATCGTCCACCAACACACTGCAGATCTACTGAGACAGAATGTAGACATGATGCAGTATGACGTTGAGCGATGAAGTCTGCTCAAAACAGCAACAACAACTTGACAGGAACAAAACAAGCAATGGGAATGCACACCACATGCCATTACATTGAAGGCACAAAATGCAGCGCCCTGTCATTTTCTATTATGTGCATTTTATTTCATGAAGTCTGCTGCAAAAATCGATGGTGAAACTGATGATCTTAATTCTGTGGTCACACATACAAAGCCAGTGTGCCATTCTTGACGTTGATGCTGTGGATGAATGTTATGGATAAATTCACTTGCTAACAGATTGCCTATCAGAGGGTTGGCTGCTTAAACATCACGATTTCAGGGATGAGCACCAACTCGTGATCCCTTTCACCTGAGTGAAATACCAATGCCATGGATGTGAGCCATACAGCGGTGCCACGCCTTGCAGCAAGTTGATGTTCACAAATTCCCAAGGAGGCAACACCCACCTAGCAACATACCGTTCAACTGAGGCAAGATAAAATCCTTGTATGACACAGGTAGCGGCAGAAAAGCCAAGTGAAGTGTCACATACTTGCCAGTATATCTCATATACAATTTAATGCACAGTCCAGCCCATAGCTTGGCTGGAAACCACCAACGTCAAAGAACAGCACATGTTTGCATAAGGATGAGAACAACCAGGAGATTCATGCCTCTAGCATTTGAATCCGCCATAAACCCCAACACCGCAGTCATTCTGCTGTCATCTCTTGGCTGTGGTAGTGGGTGTTGCACGATCTGCATCATCTGGAACTGCGCCACATTCGCTATTGTTTGTGCTGTGCGTCAAGCATCCCTTGACCTCTCCACTATATATCTTGACCCTTGACCTCTCTATATATCTATCTGATCAAAAATTAATGCAATCATGTTTCCAGGTCATCTGCGCGCTAGAACAGTGACACACTCAAAGAACACATTTATTCATGCTGATGAAAGATTGCCTGAGTGCTTGCTCCGCATTTTGCTGATAGAACGGACTCAATGCGGACACCGACACTTGTGGCACCTTGCAATGTAACTGTTGGTAACCTGCACAGTGATAATGTGCTGTTAAATGCAACCTTGAATTCTATGTGAGGTGGAAAAAAAAAGTCCACTTTGGCCTGACGACGGGTCCAAGAAGCAACAGGCTGTCATCACAGCGTTTTGTTCAAACTGCATCAATGAGGGTCACAATCCTGTGTGAAAGTCTGTGCCAAGCATGGAACTCGCACATGTGCTGCTCACCCCACAAATCATTCCTCAACTCCACTACGCCTTCCAGGACATGTCTTGCTACCGAATAGGCAAGATGACTTGAACATTATGTCACATGCGACTCTACGCAGTTGGCATAGCAAGCTGTGAGGGCTAAACCTTGCAGGTTGTCTTCCTTAAGGATACAATCATTCAGTCCTATAAACAGAAGGAAACACTTTGTACTAATGGCAAATCCTCCTGGCAAAGGTGTGCCATGGTCATCTTACAGAGGAGAAGACACTGCAGAAATGTTTGATAGCAACAGAGTTGCAGGCAATGCACAGGCAAACTTAGCCAATAGAACATGCCTTCCATAGAACATCCGGTCCAGCGTGAGTGACAGCCCTAGCACCAAGGAGCCTAGTGGCAGAACTTCAGCAAAAATGAGCTTCAGAGGCGTGCTGCTTCGAAACAGCTGCCGAACTCCTGGCAACAGCAATGAAAATGCTAGCTCAGGTACTGCCACCACCAAAGCACTAACCATTGAATCCACATACATTGCCAGAACGTGAAGCTTATCATGACCATCCAGGGCTGAAGGCAAGGGGCAAAGATCGCAATCCGAAGACAAGGTAGAAACAAGGACATATCACTGGCAAGCCAGTCTGTGTCACAACTGTGCTTGAAGAGTTGGTGGGCATCGACATTGAAGAGGGTTGCCAGAAGAACCCACCAATGGGCACAAAGAAGGCAAGTGCTGTGGGTCTGAAGACAACACTCACAGCAGCCAGCAGCAATGACGGTGTCCAGGCCCCCGAGCAGCCACTGGGCTCAGTATGGGCAGCTTGCTTGATCAGCAGGCCAGGCCACAGCACCAGTGACCACACCACAAGGAGTGCCTCAAGGCAGTTTGAAAATGTCCGAGGGAGGCAGTAGATATTGAACCAGCAGAGGAGCTGGCAGGTAAGGGACCACCTGCATCACCACAATATGTTCGGTTTATGTTGTTGTCAGATCAACTCATGTGGCATGTTTGCTGCAGAAGTGTTGTGTCTACACAGAACTGGAGACAAACCCTCAAGTGGGGCCAGTGTGCCATTGTAAGTGCAGATGCTTTGATTTGTTTAATTGGCAGTGATGTGGCATACCCAAGCAAGCGTCCAGGCACTGCTTACAACCGTGCTGCATTGTTCTACTTTGATAAAACCTCAATGCCCAGGGTAGTCCACCGCAAAATCATTGCCAACCACTACATTCACTTGTGAGCACAGTCAGTTGTTGAAGAGGCCAAAGCAAGCATGTATCATTCGGCCCACTAAAGTGTGGACGTGTTCAACTGTGCAAGCTGTCAGCTACAGAATGGAGTGCAATCCTTCTCATGGTTCGACCTCATGCAGTGGCCAACCATCGATCAAGTCAGGGGTGCTGATAAATGGTGCCTTACCCCGCCGCCCGACTCCCAAACAGTTTGTGGGCAATTGTGTGGACTCCCACATCTGTTCCTGCAGCGATGGCCACTGACACAACCCTTGGACTCCATGCCACCAGCCATGCCGCATCGATGTGCAGCACTTTCAATAGTTGGTAAGGGGGGGTGAAGAGCAGCGGGAAGCCTATGGTGCGGAGTCCCACCGCCCATTCCCAAGTCAGGTGGCCGTACCTGCAGGAGAAGTGCCATGTACATGGTGTGCTGTACTGTGTAGATCGTCGCAAGTTCATTCCAGGGGCATACAAAAGTCCACACATGTGCTCGATCATGTCCCTTCCACTGTGTGATGGCACTGAGAAGCAGCTCAACAGGAAAGTGCCGGCTGAACTGCACCGTGGCTGCAAGCAGCCTGGGAAAATGAGTCGCTCATGGTACTGCTGTCCAAACAAAATGGTTGAAGCAATCTTCAAGCATGCATAATTGATCACCACCCTGCTGGTGTCTAAAACACACAAGGTGTGGGTGGAGAGCCGCGCTCAGCGCGTCTTTGCCCTCTCCACCCTTTGGTCCATTCCGGGTTGGCTTTTCCGACACAGCAGGCGCGGCATAGCCCGCAGCTTGCATGGTGGGGCCGCAGGCAGACTTCGCAAGATCACAAGGCGAACGGTACCCGAAAACCAGTCGGTGGGCAACCTCCGGCCCCTGCCAGAACTCGTCTGGATCGAAGTACGTCTGCACGAGCAAGGCATTGAGGAGCCTGAAGCAGAGACAGCGCACGAAGAGGTGCTGCATTTGGGAAATTGGCTGCCTTCTTGACCGCGGCTGGATTGCGTACTTGAGAGTACAGAGCCGATCGCTGATCAGCCCGGGGCCATGTTTTTTGTTCCAGCCGCGACCGCTCTTGCAACTGTACGATGATGAGATGGTGACGCGGACACGCCGTACACGCCTTGGTTTGCTTTCATTCTGGCAAGCGGATTGGTGTGGGCAAGTGGGAAAGGGGCGGGGACGAAACGGCAGCCAAGGATTCCAGAGGACAGACAAAAGGACCAGCACCCCGGCGGCCACCGCGAAACCAGGTCGGTTCTTCTCGTGGACTGGAAGCATTGCCACACTGCGATGCTTCGGAGCAAGGGAGCATTTGCACCATCCGCCTTGTGGGCGCGAGATAAGGTGCGTGGAGGAGTGAAGCCCGTCGTCGCTGAAGTTTCACTCAGACCGTCGCAACCAAGGTGTGTACTGATTGCACCTGTGCGGCGCCAGGAGCTGCACGGGGCAAGCATCGGGGTGGACAGCAGCATTGACAAGCTAGTGCAAAACTGCTGGCTAGACAAAAGTCCCGCAATGTGACGAAGGGGTGGAAGGGTGAAAGGGGAGCTGCAGTTGTGAAGCGTAACATCTACCGTGGCACGTGGCACAATTTCATGGGAAAGAGTTTAGGCGTTTGCACAGTTGGCACTCGCGCGGAGGAAGAGGGTAAGTTTGTGGAAAGCGCGCTGGAAAGTATGACGACCGAAGATGCCCCATCTGGGCTGATCCAATCA
>CAJHUC010001336.1:0-50423 GCA_905146915.1 Ostreobium quekettii | reverse complement strand
AGTCAGTGGGAAGTTCTAAGGAGGTGGACTGTTTGTGCAAGGGGTATTGGGGCCTTTTTCTCAAAGTGTCTGTTGGACTATCCAAGGGTTGTTGAAGTTGTAGTGCTGTTGGAGCTGGCGGGGGTATTTAGGAGGGGCTGTTTGGGTTGTGAGTGCCCCCCCCTCTCCTCTCTCTCTCCGCCCCACACCAATCCGTTCTTGTTTCCTGCGGTCAGGACGGTTGGTGTTTGGCTGCGAATGGTCGTGCTGTGAGTGCATTGAGGTCGAACGTGGTTGAAGGGGAGCAGCCTTGTAACAAGCACTTTCGTTTCCGTGTGCCTTGCCTCTTGACCCTTCGGGTCAGTTGCCTCTTGGGTTGTGCATCGCTGCACATACCCACAGCTCGACGTCGAGCTTGTCTCCCGTCTCTTTGATTGGCTGACCCGCGTGCGCTCGTGTTGGGCGCTGACTTTGTCGACTGAACGACGTGTCTTCATCGTCCGTTGCTTGGAGAGTGAGTGGAGCGCAGCGCTGGACCGCAGGGAACGAGCATCGACGACATCGGTTTGCGACATCTGGAGAATGGTCAGTACGCTCGTCATACTGAGCTACTGAGCGAGGTGTGGAGCGTTGTTTCGCAGTTTGAACGTGTTTTTCCGTGCCTCTCGTCGAACTGATCAGCAGTTGCATGTTTCTCGTTGTATGAATGGTTAAGGTGAACTTGAACACGAAGTTCAGCTCTGGGGTTGCGCCTCGCTTCGGCAGCGCTCGACAATACCCCTGGAGTCCTGTTGGGTCTGAACTTTCATATTGTGGTGATTTTCATTGTCCTGTGAGCTCCTAGGAGCTGAGTTGTTGAAGGTGCAAGAGCAGAGCGCTCAGAAATCGTGAGCGATTGGCAGGGCGGTGACATTTGCTGTACTTTTGGTGACCCTCGCCAAGCGTATGTGACTGATCGTTGAGCCATATTGCTGTTTCTGAGTGTAGACATCTTCTTGTCAGTAATTGGTCAGCTGGTTGTAACATCATGGCACTCGAACAACATATATGCGGCAAGCCAAACGACTGGTGGGACACAACCGACGGGCTGCCACGTGCTGCTCACGGGTGGCCAATCCAAGACCTGTAAACATGGCTGAAACTGACGCAGTCCATAATAGGCATACAGCCTGGCCAATCTCCCGTGGGCATGGGGGACCGGCAATTGAAGGCTGGGGGCCAACATCGAGCACCACCATGTACAACACTGCTTCACATTCTGGCGAGCTGCCAAGTCTGGAGTTCGACTAACCTATCAACCCGCAGCTGTGCTATTGCTGCACGAGATCCCCACCCGATATGTACTTCCACACACCAAAGTCCCAACTCCACCGCCTCCCAGACGATGCCCGCATGGGCGCGACTGGTGTGAGCGCCCTCGACTTCAAAACCACAGGGGCCCTCTTCTGCTCTTGTGCAGCCGCTACAACAGACTCTACCTCCTGTTCACCCACCGAGCCACTGGCCCCTGCGCCATCTATGGATGGTGGATCAGGCAGGCTGGCAGAGGTGCTGGCAGGCGACAGGTGGCTCCCATGGCCCCCTGGCGGCACCCCTGCACCCTTTGCAGCAGCTGCCCCCTCCAAGGACGCCTCGTTGAGGGGCAGGGGGTCGTCCATGGATGGCGTTCGGCTGTGATCAGCCACCCCGGAGACAAGCCTGCTCTGCATCTCCCTCAGCTCCACTATCAATCGCCCCTGCTTGTTGATCTTGTCACTCAAGGCAGCGTTCTCCTGCACGAGCTTGGTGATGGTCTGAGAGGCAGCCTCGATCTGTACCTTTGTGTCTGCAGTGACCGCCTCCGACATCGCAGCCCGGTCGTCAGCTGTCCTGGCAGCCATGAGCAGCCTGTTGTGGCTCTCGCGGAGTTCCTTGAGATCCCGCTGCAGTGCAGTATATTCCTGCAACAATGCTCGCATCAGCAACCAGTCAGCAAGCAGCAGGCATCGTCGCCGGTGAGTTGGAGTACTTTGTGTCACATTATATACGACAGTACATTGCTTGCATACACCGAATGAAAAGGCAACTACTGACATGGTGGCCTGTTGGTCAATTCCACCAATGAATCCCCAAGTTCGGGCAGGCCGAATTTTGGCAGTTGGGTGATGGCAGACAACAACAAATGCATTGTGTGGTATTTTCAGCACACTGCCCTAAGAACAATCTCAGGTCCAGGTTCCATCCATGTGCCCAGATGGAGCTAGTGGTTACCAAACGTTGTTGCCACCTTAACCTCACTAATCGATCAGACCTGATCAACTGAACTTGGGACATTACTGAGATTCAGTCCAGTTCAAAAATGAATTCAACGATTAAATGAAGTCAGCAGATTTCAGTACAATTCTCATAAAAGTGCTTGCCCCCCCCCCCCCCCAGTATACACCCATCTGCCACAATCATGAATGCAAGATGCCACCAAACTGATTCGACTCTTGCACTTGAGTGTGGCAAGCACATACCTGTTCACGCTCGCCTTGCATCTGGAGCTGCTCCTCTCTCCTCTGCACAGCATCCTCAAGGAGGCAGCACCTCTCATTCTGCTTCCTGAGCTCCACCGACATAGCAGCCTTTGCAGAACACGCTTCAGCAAGCTCACCTTCGATCTAAGACCAGGCATCAGAACACTGTCAATATGTTGCAAGCACTGCTGCCGTCGCTGATGTGAGAAGCAATCAGCACCTTTTTTGAACAAATGAACATCTGCACAACCTGGCAGTTGCAAAAGGTCTCAGAAACGGCAGTGCTTGTAAGTCCAATACAGACACAGCCGAAGTTGTACCATCACAGTCGAGCAATTCACGTTTGGTGACAGATAACCAGATAACCAGCACTGAGCTTTCCATTTCATTCTTAAACCTGGGTACAAAGAAAGCGACATTAATGTACAACGCATATGTAACCAAGAAACAAATGCATATATGCACTTTCCATTCCCTGAAAATAACATGACACTTCCAGCTGCACTCCTGCCTTGCAGTTAACAGGGGTGCCAGATTGTGTCCCACGTGTTTCTTGGTCGCAACGATTTGATTCGCCAAGAAACATGAACTATTATGGCAAAATAACTGATAGCCATCAGTTTGTGCTGCTTTTCCAATTCGCTCCATGTCAAGACAGAAGCTCAGTCTTCTTTTCAACGATCGGGGTTTCCCTTCCTTGGTGGACAGAAACCCTTGAACCTCACGTTCACCATGACAACGCTCATCCACTGCATAAATTGGGATGCACCCAAGCGTGCAACTCCAGGGTAAGATCAATTGCCACAACAGGGAGACCTCAAGGAGGTATCACACATATCAGACAACAGTATCTGTTTTAAAATTTGCAAAGGCAGCACATCGCCATGCACTGACATGTGCAATGAGCTCGCACATGCACACCCCTAAGGGGCTCAGCAGAGCTCAGGCTGCACTCCCATAAACACTGTTCAATGCACTTCTTGTAGCACTATCAGTTCTTCCAGTTGCTCCTTCTCCAGGGTTGCAAGCCACACTTTTGCAACAGGAAAGAATTGAGAAACGATAGAGGGAAAATATCCAACAAAGCAGTTCTCAGCCACCGAGCCACCCCAAGGATTGGAATCACACACCACAAACCGCTCACAGTGTGCAGTCGCTCGAGAACCTCCCCTTGCTCCGATGTCCCCTGATGCTCCTCCTGCAGACGACGCTCGAGCGCCAAGACCTGTGCCCGTTCCGCCTCTATGGCAGCCTCTGCCCTTGCAAGCCGGCCCTTCAGGTGCTCCCTTACTTCTCTGTTCAGGCACACAGCTCTGCAATGAGCACATCCTGGCAGATGGAAGGACTTTGCACAGTCAACGTCCAAGAGCATGCCATTTGCTTGTGCCTCAAGTGGACAGTGCAAGGTACTAGGTGCAAGGAGCCTCACAAACATTCCAATTGTACAAGTGCCCCTCATCATCTTCAAGGTCGAAGAGTTGCGAAAACTAGAGAGAAACACTGTTCTGCACTGCTTGTGATTCTGTCTGTGTCACAGTATTGCATATGCCATGACCAATCATGATCGACGTGCTGATGACGGAATCTTGACAATCTGCCGTGCTAGGACACCGATTCACCCTGCAAACACAAATGCACTTGGCGGAGGTTCACAACCATTCCTTGCAGCACAAATTGCCTGCTGGCCAGCATGCTCAGCAACCTAATTGCCCCATTGCAAGGTGAGTCCTGCAGACACAGAACCAAGGTGTGCTGCACTGATGGTACACACTGCCCAGAAGGATAGTACATAGGACATGTGCACCATGTGCACCGAGCCAGCTCCCCTCATCAAGTACACTGAAGCAATCCGACATCATGCCATGCGTGCAAGGGCCCACCAGGAGATCACATGCGAAACCTGTGGTTTCCTCCATCGCATGCGAGTTGCCACATGTTGATCAATGTACCAAGTGAAGACTTATTACCTTAACAACAACACCGAAATTTGCAGAGCCAAAGGCCATGGCCGGAACAGACAATGGACAGATCTAGCAACGATGCCTCACGAAGCACCAACTGGACTAGTAGTAGCCCCTAAGCAGTACATGGTAGGTGCGCTCACTGCCCTGCATCGTCTGACAGCCGCCTGTGCACAATCTCTTGTTAAGCCAACACACACACACACACACACACACACACACACTTGAAGGTACTAAAAGACAATCAACTTGATGGGCCAGCTCCCACCATCACCTCTCTATCTTTTTCCTGAGCTCCCCCAGCTTTGCCTTTGCCCCTTCGCTCCCACCAAGTGCTTCCAGCTCCAGCTTCATTTCCTGGACTTCCTCCTTGCTGGTCTCAGCCTCCACTCGCAGTGATGCATACGCCTCTGTCACAGCCCTCAGCTCTGCCTGGCCAAGGTCAGAGACACGATTTCAATGACCCCGATGCAGCACCAGGAATGCAAACCAAGACGAATCTGGCAACACAATCCACACTGGCCAAGGGTACAAATGCCATGTGCCAGTGTGCAGTGCAATGGCCGGCACCACTGCTGTGACACAGGGCCAGGACCCCTTTTTCTTGTAGGAATATGAGTGGGACTCACAACAATAGTGAGCGCCTTGCTTTGGTTGAAACAGCAGGACTGTACAGTGGTACAATAGTTGTTGGAACTACAAAGCAATACTGCTGCCAATTTACTCTAGTTCCAAAGGTTCTTCCCTGCCATTCAGGCACCATTTCAGCAGTCGTTGCCCTCGAACGGGAGATGAGAAGGTAACTCATACAGTGCCTGGTAGTGCAGTCAGTGGACGCCTCCAACCAGAGCTCAGAAGCAATTCATGAAATGAGTTGGTGGAAACTAGTGTGTCAAATGCAGTGTTCAGCAGATGGTGCTCTGTGGATGACATGTTGGAAACAGTCGACAGCCATGTACCTGCAGGTCCTCCACTTGGCTTTCGGCTTCCTGAAGTTGATCGCTGCACTGTGCATAGTTCTCTTGCACTGCTCTCAACTCCTGCTCAAGACGTCTCACCTCGTCAGCGAGTGCCACGAGGTCCACTGCGTTGATGTCTGAGATTGAGGATGCACGTGACACGGCACTAATACGGGGCTCAAGTGCAGATGCCGTTTCCCTTTCCAACACTCCCTCCCCAGCACCCGCAGCACTTGTTGCCACAACATCGCCCTTGCCAGTTTGTGGGCAAGCAATATCCACTGATGAAGTTCGGCCCTCAAAACCTGCCAACCTGCTGTGATCAGCTGTGGCATCAGCACCAATCCTTTCGCTGTCCCCTGGGGAGGCAGATAGCTGGGCAGCTTCCACCTCAAACGGAGATGTGCGCCCCCAGCCATGCCTTCCAGGCTCTTGAGCATGTGAGTGTACCTGCCCAGCATCAGCTACCATGTTCGTTTCCAGCTTGCCCCTGGCTGTCTCGTGCCCACTGTCTGTCCTTTGTTTCACTTCCCCACCCCTATTCCCTGGCAAACCTGCAGGTTTCTGTTGCCCACTCGCCCCTGCAGTGCCTTCAGTCATTGTTCCCTCACAGCTGAGAGCTGTGGGTGCTGCTGAACTTGATGCCTCAGCACCTTCAGCATTCGCAGGAAACCCAGTCATCTGCACAGGCACAACGTACGAGGTGCTCATGCCATGATCACTGACCATGTGGGGACTGGGTGATGTGCTGGCAATTGTGACACCTGACGAGCCCGCTGCTGCATGTGTATCCTGTGCAGAGTCCTGGCTCGGACGACCCACCATCGGCCTCTTTGTGGAGTCCCCAGCAGTGCTCTCGCAACCCCCAGTGTGCATCATGGAATCGGCATCTGGCAGATCCTTGGGAGCCTCTGCAATGCTGGCCCAGCCCTCGCCTTCCGGCGCATCAGCCATGCGGCTCTCCCCTCTGTATGCGCCCTGCCACCTGAACATCGCACGGCAGTGGAAGCGAGGGAATAAAACTGGGCTCGTCGATGGGCGGCTGCACCCACGCGCGACCCGACGCCGAACAGAGACGCCCACAACGTGCGGCGAACGCATCAATCAAGCCAACACCCACACCCGCAGAGGGGGCTGCCGGAAGCAAGAATACAATCAATCCACTTGCGCGCGAGCCGAGTGTTCCGCGCTACTGAGTAGCAGGTCGGCCAGCGGGACCAGGCCCCCAGAGCCTAACCTCTCCATCCCAGCCTGCACTGTTCACCACCGGCCCCTGCCAACCTCATGGCCCTCTTTGCGCCACACAACTCGCAGGCGAACACGACGCCAGGCAGTACAGAGGCAGGACGGCCGTGCGCATTCCACACCCCCCACCAACCCAATCCACCGATCTTGCCGGTTGCGAAACAGATGAAGAGATGCGCCCCCCGCACCCCTCGATCGCTTCAGACCGCCCCAGCTGTCTCGTTCCACGCTATTAGCCCAAGGCGAGAGCCACGGGGAGCAGGGGGCAGATTCCCCAGTGAGATCACGCGCTCCGCACAGTGGAGAAGGCACGACTGGCAGTGCGGTCAGGAGGTTCCAGGCCCGCCCACGACAGCCGGGCAGGCGAGTCCCCACTGGGCCGCGTGCGGTGTTGAAGGTGACGGAGGAGCCAGAGTGTTGTTGGAGTGAGGAGCCCGCCACCTAAACCTGCCCTGCAGCCCATTGTGATAGCGAGCGCTCACGCAAAATAGGAAGCTGACAGCTGCCTCATTGCCTTGTTCTGGAAAAAAACATGATGATGATGATGATGATGATGATGATGATGATGATGATGATGATGATGATGATGATGATGATGATGATGATGATAGCGAGCGCTGATTGGGGCAGATGGGAAATTTGGGCGGCAAAATGGCCTTGTTTGGGAAGCGATGTTGAAAGAAACCTTGGCAAAATTGGATTTTGAGAAAATGAAAACGATAACCGCCTCTGTATTTCCTTGCGAGAGTAAGCGGTAGGATACGCCAAACACGTGCTCGTCCTTGATGGAATCCCTCTTAAACCCCCGGGGGATGGACATCTGAAATTTTTGTTCCACAGAAGTTCAAGAGTTGCATTCAAACACAGAGAATTCTGACTAAAACCTCCTTTACGCAACGTGCAAGTTCTTAAGCTCGTGAAGAGCTCATAAAAGCCGCAATCTTGATAAACGCGCCACTTTAACTTGATTGTTTGCTTAGCCAATAAAAAGCCAGTGCCGCATAAAATTCAGAAGACGGGGGTGGAAAATTGTACACTGCAGCCCACCAAAGATAGCACGGAGAGTCTGAAACTTTGTTTTGAAGTGAATTGAAAAAAATCCCCAGAAGGGAGAATGGCGAAACCAAGAACACAGCATTCCGGAAAAGGGTGCGTCGAGGCAGCTGAGCGGATGGGGCGCCTTGTTCACTTCGAACAATCGTTCTACTATATTATGGGTGTAACACCAAGTGGCGCCGGAGGCTTCTTGCTATTGTAAGCTTGACGTTGTCGCAGCCATCAAAGGCGAACTCCGGCACCATGCCACCTGTGGATGGCAAGGCTGGATTGCGCTCTGATCACACTTGCCTGTGGACGTACCACGGCTGTACATGCACAAGCAATGACGAGAGCTGTCAAATTAATGCGTGTCGTTATCAGAACGAACATGCATAACACAAGCGTCCTGTTCGTGCTGAAAACTGAGCGAAGACCAGGCGACCTTGCCACGGTCGCAAAGTACACAAACCTTGCATGGAAAGACAGGGCTGGCAAAGTCAACGGGAAGCTCCAGTTGCTAGGCTTATGGCCAGGCTTGGTTTTTACGTTTACGTTTATGTTTTTACGTTTACGTTTTTACGGGTAAAAACGTAAATTTGCCAAAAGGGCCTATTTTTACGGCTGTTTTTACGTTTTTACGGCTCCCTGGGACACCCAGGCTATACGATGAAAGTTTGCGTTCAATGGTCAGTCATCCGCCAATTCCAGCACCCACAGCACAATGTCCGCCTCGGCCTTGGCAAGGGCGACGATGGCGCTTAACAAAAATTTGTTTTCTGCCCCTTCCAGGGCGCCTACACTAGTAGAAAACGCCCCTTGCGCGATGCATCCCACTGGCATCGCGATTGCCATCCTGCCATCGCAGTTGGCGCCGCGTTGCGATGGTAAGTGTGATGCTTTTTTGACACAAATTGATGCCATCCGCGATGCCACCTCCGTTTTGATGTGATGGCGTATGCGGTGGCATCCGCGATGGCTACAACATGTTTTCTGCGACGTCGCTTGTGATGCCATCCGCGATGGTCACGGTGGTTTCTGCGACGTCGCTTGTGATGGCTTGTGATGCCATCTGCGATGGCCACGGCGATTTATGCGACGTCGCTTGTGATGGCTTGTGATGCCATCCGTGATGGCCACAGCGATTTCTGCGACGTCGCTTGTGATGGTTTGTGATGCCGTCTGCGATGGTGACAGTACATTCTGCGATGTCGCTTGTGATGCCACCCGCGACGGCTGTGCGATGCCACCCGCGATGGCTGTGCGATGCCACCTGTGATGGCTGTGCGATGCCACCCGCGATGGCTGTGCGATGCTGCCTGCGATGCCACCCGTGATGGCTGTGTGATGCCACCCGCGATGTGATGCTGCCTGCGATGCCACCCGCGATGGCTGTGCAATGCTGCCCGCGATGCCACCCGTGATGGCTGTGTGATGCCACCCGCGATGGCTGTGTGATGCTGCCTGCGATGCCACCCGCGATGGCTGTGCGATGCCACCTGTGATGGCTGTGCGATGCCACCCGCGATGGCTGTGCGATGCCACCTGTGATGGCTGTGCGATGCCACCCGCGATGGCTGTGCGATGCTGCCTACGATGCCACCCGTGATGGCTGTGTGATGCCACCCGCGATGGCTGTGTGATGCTGCCTGCAATGCCACCCGCGATGGCTGTGCGATGCTGCCCGCGATGCCACCCGTGATGGCTGTGTGATGCCACCCGCGATGGTTGTGCGATGCTGCCTGCGACGCCACCCGCGATGGCTGTGCGATGCTGCCTGCGATGCCACCCGTGATGGCTGTGTGATGCTGCCTGCGATGGCATCCGCGATGGCCACCGTGATGTTGCCTGCGATGCCTCCGTGATGGATGTGACACTCCTGTGAAGATACTTGCGATGCTGCCTGCGGCATTGCAGCACTATGAACAAGCTCAAACTAGAAACTGCTTGGGCACGAGTCCAGTGCAAATTCTTGGCCCAGAAATCATGGTATTACACTCATGCCATATGCCACACACATTGGCCATTCTCATTCGCTTTGTCTACACATCATTGCCTAATCAGCTGTGATGGCCTGACAGCAACACTCACAACTGAGTGCACTGCAGACCTGCCAGGGCCCAGCTGGGGCTATCCAGATGTTCTCCTCAAACAACTTCTTGTGTCCTTTCTACAGGTTTCATGCATGGAACAACACCAATGGTAGACTGAAAGCGAGCCATAGGCTATATCTGCATCACAAAAGCCACAACAACTTCACGTCAGCTTCATTGCCCTGCCCAGGCGGTTCCCAAACTATGTTCAGCAGCTGCAAACTTTGACAGCTTCAGCAACCCATAAAGCACAACTGAACACCTGGCAGCTCTGTGGACTACAGTACAGTCAGAGCAGCAAGGGAGGCAAACAGGCTGCACGTTGTGTGCCAGCCAGACAATCTGGCCTGCAATCACGTACACTGGGAGATGCAGACAAAAGATGGGCGACATTCCAAACAGCAATGCCGCAATGTCACAATCCAACTGTTGTTGGAGTTTACAGTCGCCATGCATTGGCAAGAAGGCTATCTCAACAGCTTGCAAACGGAATGAACAGGTGCCCAACTTTGTCATGCCACATATTTGAGGATAGTCATCGGATCAATCCACAAACATTTCTTCCGATCTACAAGGATTAATGTCATTTGTGGTCAATGAGACAATGTTAGCCTAAGCACAAGAGAATAATAGCATTGGTAACCAACGTGTCCACTTCCGTCCAACCTTATTTGCAAGGCGCTCGCACAACCTGTGCAGATTTACACGGCACGTACCCATGAAATTGGCGCTGCAGAGAATAGCACTACCAATATCATCAAATAACAACACAAGTCAACATCACTTTTGCCACAGATTTCCTTTCCACATACCTTTCTGCATTCAAGGGGGCCAAAGGAAGCCACCCAACAAACAAGTCTCTGCAGCTGCTTCAATCTCCGGTGGACAACATCTGTGCAACATGCCAAGAACTGCCCCTCATAACAGCATATTGGTGACAGGCGTAACCCCAGCACAGTTTGTTCAGACACAATCTTCACATTCCCAGACTTGAATCAACACCCTGGGAGCAAGATGCAGTAAAGGGCAGATCGCGACTGTCAAAACTTCTCCACCGCAAGGAGTTGTGTAGTCGTATGTTTTTAGGGAATCGACTTCACACAGGAGAGGCAGGCAAGCAATACGATGCAATATAACAAAATGGAACACAAAGAAGTTGCACATCTACTGTTGGTCCTCCAGATCGCTAGGGTCCATTTCCATAGGGCCTCTCAGCTGTGTCACCAGGTCTGTCAGACCCAAGTCTTCTGCATTGTACACATCCTGCACGAGCTTGATGTGCATGAACAGCCTGGCCACCCACACCTATTTGACCTGCGACCCAACCCCTTCAATGCGCCGCTCGCTCTCACCTCAGCAATCCTCTGTCTTCGCTCAGCTGCCCACCAGGAAAATGTCAAAGTCGTCCCGTTCGTCGACTTCCCCCAGCACCACCTTCTGGGCTTCGTGTCGATCAGGTTGTCCGCCATCGTTGTGCACCATCGGCGTGGGTGCGCTGTGCAGCTTGCCCACCAGCTCCCACGCCTCCGCAACACTCCAACGCCCTACGCTCCAACTGTGCATGAGCGTGTCTAACCCAGCATCAGACCTACAGCTATTTCATACGTCTGTACGTCCATCCCTCTGCCGCAGCCTGGCCCTCACTGTCCGTTGCGGCGGGCGATGGCTGCACATCACAGTCGATGATGGGCGTCAGAGACTGCACTCGCCCGTTCGGTGCGCCAGCAGCACTGCCCCCAGTTCCACTTGCACACCAAAGGGGCGTAGGTCTGGGCCAGTCGACGGAGATCTCGACCCAAGAATGTTGCGAACTTCACGCCTGCGAACGCCTGCACAACAGAGCGGTGTCCGTCAAGATCGGCCAAAATGACACCTACAACCAATTCCCCACGCCACCCATGAAAAGATCACCTGTTCACGGCTCCCGGCAGTCGACGGTGTCGATGGGGCCAAAGCCCACCGTGGGACGACGCCGATGGTGCTAAGGCGCAGACGCGATATCGTTGACGTCGGCCGAGTTCTGGACCTTGCCATCGGTGGCGGACGACATCTCGACAGGCTGGGCGCCCTGCGGCCCACTTCTGAGATCCGTTCGGATGCTGGCATGGCACACGAACGTTAACTAGTCATCGAGTAATTATCGCACTTAAATGATATAATTGTGCAACATTCATGCGCTTGAAAGCATGCCTCCAGCTTGGTGAGGCAAAAGGGCGGGGCCGCACTCGTTGCAGCAAAAGGGCGGGGCCGCACTCGTTGCCAGTGAAGAGGGAGACGCTCACTGGTAGCCTGCCAGGTGAGATGCATCGCCCACCATGGATATTTCACAGTCGCTGCAGAAGCACTCAAAGGACATTGTAAAGTACTGGGCCGAGCAACTTGGGTTTAGCAGCCACCTGGGGTTCAAGACGTGTTCTGATGTACTACAAGTCCACGGGGATTTGTGTCGGTGCTACACTAAAATGTGCCTTGATCTTCGTCGAACACCCTGGATCGACAACTGCAAAGCATGCATCTAAGCCCCTTCCACTTGTTACTGGGTCCAACATCAGTGCATGCCATCACTTTCAATTCCTGGCTGAGATCGATATGCAACAAGAGAATGGTTTTCACTCACCTTGCTGTCCTGCCAACCACATGGCAAGCATCCTATCGCAGAACATGGGATCAGCAGATGACCTCAGTCCTCAAGACTTGTTAAATATAGGTGATGCAGTCACATAGCTTCTTGCAAGTGCTGCATGTGTACCTGTTCCATGCATGACAACACTTTAAATTCTTGGCTGGTATCGACATGCAATATGAGAATTCATTCACTCTGATGTCCTACCAGCCACATGGCACGCATGCTATCGCACAACATGAGATCAGCAAATGAACTCAGAGCTGATAGGCAAAACTGCTGCGATCCCAATGCTACAAACGTGACAATTCTAGATTGCCACACATTGCTCTTCTCCAAACTCACTTGCACCAACATCTGTCAACTGTAGGTGCCCAGAATGGACGCCTCCAGCTGCGTTGTCGTCGATGACTGTGAAAACCCCGTGGACCCCTTGGTGATCCACTGGTATATCCTGGACACCTTGAGGGTCCCGGGGTTTTTCGACCCTGCTGACATCGAGACTGGAGGCTTAACGCTGCAGAGAGAAGGGAACGATGGGGCGCGAGGGGCCATGTGCGCTGACAAGCTGGCAGATCTGTTGGCCAAAACAGCAACTGCATCCTTCACATCCATGTTCACAAAGATCTTCAGTGAGTATTCAAGGCACACAGACACACACACATTTCACAATTCTGGGCGCAAACTTCACCAATCTCACCATGTTCTTCTTTGCCTCCCATGCTCCCGCAGCTGTGCAGGATGTTGCCTGCTCCTGGAAGGATTTCTTGGGGGCCAAGGACGTTGAAAGGCTTCCACACGCAGTGGAGGCCATGCAGTTCTGCATCATAGCTGCAACACAAGTGAGTATCCTGCCTAAAAACGATCGCCAACCAGATCTTACAGATGCCAAAAATGCACTGCAAGCTGATGCAAATGACACTTGTCACAAATTGACAATACATGGAATGTGCACTTGGCAGGAGACAGCTGGCGGTGCCAAGACGTTCTATGCACTGCAACTGCCCACCTTCAAAAGCCTGATTTCTGTTTTGAAAGAGGGCCGAGAGGCACCCACCGCCATATTCACATCTCCCTCCAAGACGATGCGCAGCCATGTGCAGGTCATGTGCTCCAACGTGGAACAAGCGAAGGCACTTGTCAACCTGCCCATCACACAACCACAGGCCTCATCATCAACGAAGCAACAAGGGACACGGCGCAGCGTGGCAGGCATGTTTCACCAATTGTCCAATTTGCTTCATTTGCATACCTTGTTGATTATTACTGTGAGGAGAGGAACATACACAAGCAGCTGCCCCCAAACTGGCACTGAATATGTGTGGTTGAACACACAGAGAATGGTGTTGAATATGGTAAAATGCATGTGGAGATGCAGAATTTACCAAGTACAAATATTTGCAGCAAATGCTGCTGGATGGGTATGCTTGTGTTTGTGCTTGTCCTGTTATGCATCAAGTGACAGCTTTGCTTGCAGCAGCTGTGTCAGTTCCTTGGTCTTTGATTCGGGTACTTTTCATTTCCCATCCTCACCTCATGTGGTCATCCTGTGTGTGCAGATGCCATCGCCCCACAGATGATGCCTTTTGTCCAGGTCGTCCAGAAATCTTGTTGGCCATTGATCCGGAACACAGAGAGCTGTCTTGCGGAGGGATGGGTACCCCTGCAACACGATTCTTGGCTTGAAAAGAATGAACAAGCAAAAGACATGCACAACATACCTCCTGAAGATGTGGCACAGCTGGCATTGATCAATGCCGCGATTACTTTTCTGTGCTACCACCCACGCAACAGAGCACCAGATGGCACGCTGCTCAACTCCAGAAAGGAGGTATGTTGAACACAGATCTTAGCGCATTTTCGGATACAAGGGTTTCCACTTCCGCCTTTCTCCGGAGGATCGTCAAATCTGTGAAGTCTTGTTCTTGTTCTGCACAAAAGGCCAGAGTGTCGCACCATTTGCGGACATACAAAACCTAAGGCGATATTGCACACTCAGTTGGAATCACCGTGTCCACGGCAGTGACTTTCATCATGGCAGTGACTCTCAAGTCTTAGTATGAGTGTTGCTTCTTTGCTCAGTTCCTCCAGTACATCTGGTCCGCCAACACCAAGCTCAAAAGCAGGTTGATTCATGGCGCAAGGCCATATGAGAATGATGGTGTCAACACTGGCGTTGAACACTGGAAAGACATCGTGAGGAAAGTCAGGCAAATCGACCCCAAGGTCGTAAAGAACGGTGGCATCAACTTGTGGCATGCTGTTTACCATTGCCTTCCCGATCAGTTGCGGGATGCTGCAATAAGGTATGACAACGCCTGTGGTGAATTTTGGCAACTATCTACATAGTGCACTACACTCAGAGCTAGACAATGGCTCATTTGCACTTTTTTTATGGCTGTCTTGCAACAGCATTAACTATCAACAATTGCGCTTTGCAAACCTCACCAAATTGCGGCCACTTGGTGCAATACGAGCCTTGTACCTGGTTCCATTTTCGGTTGTATAGCTTATTGCTTCCATACTGCTTGATCCACTGTGACCCCGTGTGTGTTGTTATTCAACTGCATAATACAAGTGACATTGTTGCACGATGTGCAGCCACGCTGGCAAAGGGTACTCGCCATACGGCCCACCCCCACCCCAAGGACCGACAAATGGTAGCGTGGAGGCCACAAATCTCGATGATGCTGCCAAGGCAAGCAACAAGCAAGGTGAGACAACGAGGAAAGGTAATTCTGCTAGAGCACAATCTCACCGCAGCTGCTGCCATATTCTGCTAGTTATGAGCGTAGTGACTCTCCACAATTTGTGTTCTTGTCCACAGCTGAACCCACCCCAGGGGAGAAACGGGTGCCCGAAAATGTTGATGATGCTGCCTTGCCGGATAGCCAGCAAGGCGAGGCATTGAGGAAAGGTAATTCTGCCAGTGCACAGTTGAACCACAGCTGCTGCCAAGGTGTGCTAGTTGTGAGTGTAATAACTCTCTCCATCATTTGTGTTCTTGTTCACAGATGGCCCACCCCCGCGGAAGACAAGGGCACGCGAAAATGTCGATGATGCTGCCTTGGTGGATAATGAGCGAGGCGAGGCACTGAGGAAAGGTAGTTCTGCTAGTGCACATAATAATTTAACCACTGCTGCAGCCATGGTGCGATAGTTGTGAGTGTAGTGACTCCCTCCACTATTTGTGTTATGTTTCACAGATGCCCCGCCCCCAAGGGAGACACGGGTGCCAGGTGCAAAACGCAGTGCAAAACGGCGCAAGACAAACATCGACACAATCAAAGATTGAAGTCTGCTTTGTAGGGTACACATTGGTGGACATTTTTCGTGAGGCGATGGACAGCCCAGAGCCACAGTGGAGACAGCCAATGCCCCCCAGAAGTTTGAATTTGCAACCTAACATTGCACAAAAGCTTGTGCAAGAAGTGGACGATAAGACTGCTGTTCCGAGGGCATCTGGCAACCACATGTGTGGGGTGGAGGAAAGGGATGCCCTGCCTTGGTCGCTTGATACTGAGGACTACTACGCCTTGACCTGGACTCCGAGTCCTCCTGAGACCCCTAGTGATATAGGGTGGGACAATGATATGGGGTGGGGGAATGTTCTGCTGGTTCCATCTGACAGTGAATCGTCGGAACCAAGGTGGCTGTATTGAGCTATTTTCTGGAAACGCTCATTGAAACAGAACTTGGTCACGGAGTGGGAGGGGAGGATGCAGAGCCAAGGTTGCCTCCCAAGTATGACTACTTCTCCCTGACATGAACTCCGTGTTCAAAACATAGTTTTTTCCATTCTTCTTGGTGCGTCTAGATGGTTGATGGTGCCTGAGTCCAGTGGTTTTTGGGTTTTTTGTGATGGTGACGGACTCCCTTTCTTTCCTGCCTCCTATCTTTGCTTGATGGACTACCATCCTAGCTGTCCTGGTCACCTCTTTTGGTGCTCGTCACTTTCCTTGTTTTCTAATTTTCCTTCGGTTCCTGGTTCGCTGGGATGCTGATTTCTTTAGTACAAGTTGGGAGCATTGCACTGTGTTTGCATTTACTGTCCAACATCGCCAGCTTGGCGAAAAGGGCCTGTCTTGTCTTGTGGTGGCAAGTGTGCAATCGATGGAATTCCACATCAACACTTGGCTATTGCGCGCGCGCGTGTGTGTGTGTGTGTGTGTGTGTGTGTGTGTGTGTGTGTGTGTGCTGTAAACTCCTGGTGTTACTGTTGGTGAATACTGATGCTATTCAGACGCCAAGTACAGCTACATATGTAGGGTGGGTCTCAAGGCCGATGCAAAATGAGCAACCGTGCTCGCCTCAGCATGGCCTCACCTGAAATTTGTCACCATATGAGTCAGCGGCAAAACTGATAATTCGTCAGCCTCCATGACTGTTGCCATGCACTGCTGTTGTGCGGCCATCTTCCCTCTCCAAGCTGCACAGCGTGTGACATGTGTCCAAACCTCATTTGCTTCCCTTGCTCCTTTGCACACAACAAGCACAACCACTTGAGTATGTCCTTTTGCGTTGACATTGGCATTGTGGACAAAATGCCAATGCAGCTGTGCTGTGCCCTTCACAGCATTGCTTACTGTGCTTGCATCACTTGCAATGTTGACGACCCATGAAGTGTGCAGAGCACTGCATTGTGGCAATGTTGTTCAACATTTTGGAAACCAAAAACGATATTGTAGACATGGCACACAACATCGATGGAACACCTGTGGCAGCTCGTTAAAAACGGTGGGTTGGTTCAAAGAAGACATCTAAAGCATCAGGTATGACCCTCATACTTGCACAGCAAAATACAGCTTCGCTGCCGTGATAAGTACTTGTGCACTCATGCCACAAAAGTTTGCGACTCACAAATGTCAGTGGCACTGGCCACATTGGCAGAAGCAAAGACATGCATGAACAACAAGGAACACACTGCACACATGATACGATCAGAATGCAACTGTTGTGCTGCATGAACAGGACATCATAATCGTCTAGCTCGATCACCCATCACACCAACACACACCACCCACCTGCATCTCAAATGAACAGCATTGAACTGTGAGCTGTTCCTGCCACACAAAACACCGTATCAGCTGCACAGTGTAGAACATCGTCCCAAAACACCTCTCTTCACAGGGCTATGCTCAAAGACTGACAATTGACACACATTGGCCAGGGTGAATCAAAGTGGAATTGAAGGGTGATGCATGAAACATCGACCATCCTACATGTACTGGAAATTTCCTGCAAGAAACTCACCCCACAGACATTTGTCTGGCAGTGCAGAGTCTGCTGATGCTGACAAACAGAGGATATCTAGCTCAACAGTTGCCTCACACCATCAGCTTTGGCAATTGATGGCCACTCATGCAACATTCCCTTTCTAGAGAACAGACACAATGGGTGGGTATGCAGGCATGCTGATACAAATCAACAGCACTAGCCATTTGCTGCTGACCTGCTGGGCTCTTCGTTGCCAGCAGGATTTCAGTTGTCCAACCAGTCGATGGTCCCGAATTAGCATACTGAGGGCCCACAAATGTATGCAGCATTGCCATCAAGGGTAATTTGGGTCCAGTTGACACAGGCCATTGGATAGTTGGGTGAAGTGGCAGTGTGACATATGCCCTCAACTGCAAAAGGTAGCCCACTCGTACTCTTTGTCTTTGTAGCACACAGTTCAGGATAATTGTGTTTGAATGCATGGCTGCATCACATGACCAACGTGCTGCACCACGCTCTTTGTGAGATTAACTTCAGCCAATCCACTGTGCCAAGTTCCAAGCATCCCTTGACCCCAAGCACTACAGTCTGGTGAACACAGCAACACAGTGTGCATGGCTCCCCATGCACTGCCACAACATGTCCTTGTGCACAGCAACATCTCAGAGCAGGGCATCAAGGATCAAGACCCTTTTCGCAACAAGCATCTTTCCCCACAGGATTCACCGACCCAAGAGGGCCACATTCGAAGTCCCTTGGCAACAGCCACAATAATGCAAAATGAGCAAGCAGGTGTTGCCCAAAGGGCACTGTGAGCCTGAACAAATAGCACCAAAGAAAGTGCTCAACCGTCATCTGGCCAATACTCAAAGTACAGTTGAATAGTCGGCCGAACCTGCCCTACCTGCAACAATCTGTGGACATGGTGCCCCTGCAACACCTCTGGTCTGTATGTATGCATGACCATCCCATCCTGCTCAACTACAACCTCCTGCAGCTGTGCCTACACCACTTCCATGCTGCAGACCATCTCAGTCAAAGCAACCTGCTCTGACGATGTCTGGTCCTTGAATTCGGTGCTCGCCTCGTTCTCAAACGCACCCAGCGATGAATGAGCTGTTTTCTGGACATTGGCCAGGCCTCCGGGCATCCTACTGGCTCAGACCAGACCACAGGCAGGTGTCAGTCTTGGATCAAGCAGATGGATGCCTGAACATAAGCATACTGCAATGGGGTGTTTCTGCAGGAGTGTGAGTCTTCTTCTTGGGGTAAGTGGAGTGTTCAGAGTGACTTTAGCAGAGGGCACCGAGTACTGTGCCAACACTATGAGTGGCTACACCTGGCACTGCTGTACAGCGAGAGTACAATGACACTGCAGAGTACGTGCTTATTTGTGGACATGGACACCTGAAGCTGCATCTGGCAAAGAAGACATATTCATTGTTTACCCTGGCGGTATTTAAAATAATCCCACGTCAATGAAGTTAGGACTATACAAAGTACAGGCCAAAGCAGAGAGGGAACGCGTTGGGCATCGACAAGTACACTGCCACGTTGGCCTTCAAGTTCGTCCCTTGGGGTCCGCGCCATTTCCCGTGACGCCGGCCACGGGCCCCTTCAACCAAGGATAACTTTCGACGCAGGCGATTGGCGTCTCTTGCTCTTGGCGCCCCGCGAGGTTTGCCAGCGTGCATAGCAAAGCGGGCGGTGGGACGGGAGCCAGGCAACCTGAGGTCGCGAAGGCAGCCAAGTCAAGGTGAAAGCCCACAACCAATGACAAACTAGGCTTCAACGCACTGAAGGCACTTCAAGTGCGGGCTGAACTCACAAGGAACAGCGTGTCCCACGCAACTGCGGGGCGAGCTTGCCGGCGCAGCGTGGTGCGTGGTGCACTGCCAGGACCAGCCCTCAATCAATTGCGATCGGGGCGCCGCCTTGTGGCCGGTGCTGGGTATCCAACACAACAAGCATTAGGTGACAAGTTGCGGGAGTAGGAGGCTGTTCGGCGCTTATGATCCCACTGCTTTTGCCTCTCGTGGCGACAAATCGTGGCCATCCACTGATGCTTTGATGGGCACCCGCGGATGGTAACAATCGGCGGCTTCCAGGCCAGATATCATGGGTCAATGGGACAACACCCGACACTCAAGCCGCGGGCGAGAATTGCAAACACGTCGCCGCACAGCGATGGGAGTGGGAGGCCGATCGCTGCCACCGATTGTGGAACCCGCGGACGCATAGATTGGCACCCGCAGGTCGCAAGGCCAACGCCAGATGTCAGCGGAAAGTTGGAGATCGCAAGACGTGGGAGAAAGTGCCAAACGCCTCGCCACAAAGTGACGGGAGCGGGAGGCCAATCGCCGCCCCACTCCCTCGTTGCAGGTTGTGCCTCAATTCGCCAATTTTGGCCAACGCAACCAACGCCAAAGAGGCGCGAAATGGCCACCCAAGGCTGGCCATTTCGGCACCCTTTGGCGTTGGTTTACGAAAGCGAAACCGGTCAAGCAGGGGTCAATCTCCGGTCTATCGCAGGGCGGCCAGGGCGCCGACAGCCAGCGCCTGGGCTGCCCCGCCTTGTGATTCGGCCGTGGGCCCCCCAGCGTCAACACCACGTCGCCCATGCTATCCTGGTCGCTTGTTCCTGCGCGCTCGTTTGACAAACCAGTGCGGATGCAAAAAACGATAACAGGAGAAGAAAAGAAAAACGTTTCATTGCAACGGTGCAATCAGAGCACCAGTTGGGCGCACCAACTGGCGACCGATTCAAGCACAGATTGACAGAACAATCACTTCGTGAAATAAGCTACTAATCGGTGCAGGAGTTCATGCACTGATTGGTATACTATTTCATTCACTGATTGCTGCGCGTGACTTGATTATACAAATCCAATCCACGCGATTTCAGGGCGATTTCATTGCCACTAACATGTTCAACTCATCTTCAAACTCGTCAATAATCAACGGGCTCTCAAGGCCTTGCGAAATCATGTGGGTAGTCCGCACGACCACCTGAAGCCACAACGCTGGGAAAACCAGAGGATAACATGCGGGCAGCACGTGTGGGCGTCCGAGCTTGTAACAGATTTATGCATAAGCAGTTCTGTTGAGGGGAACGAATCCCAGCCTGGGAACAAGCGAGGACACTCTGCTCTCAACTGGTCAGCTTGTCAACATAAAATCAAGTGGACGATGGCAGGCATGTTCCACCCACCTCGAGTTGTGCAACACTGCCCACATGGGCACCTCCGACACCTCCTTTGTGCCGGTCCATGTCCTGCAGCCCCAAACTAACAGCTCAAAACTGCAGTCCTGCGGTTAGCAAAAGGAATTCAAAAGCACATGAGATTTGCCACAAACATCAGGGCCGGGAAGGCCAACCTGACCAGAAAAGGATTCCCCTATACAGTACCAACAATGAACACTCCTGCATGCACATTCTGCAAGGCCAATGCAACCCTGTGGTGCATCTTCAACCAAGCAATGATCGTGCACTCACAGTTAGTTTACCTTGGCATGTGCCTCAAGAGACAACCATTCGCCTGGACTGGCCTATGGCGGCAAACACTGAAGCTCCTTATCTTGCACGGTGCCTGGAAAATTGGAAGCAATACAGTCAGGTATATTGTATGATGCACAATGTGCGTGCCACAAGCATCCAGAACTCCTTTGACGCAGGTATTCATGCCTGAAGCACCCTGCACACTGTGGTTGGATGCAACCTGCATATGCACACTATGCATATTCAATCGTAGAACTGGCAGATGCCCACAGACAGTTGGCATACATGTACATGTACTGTGTGCAATAACAGACAATGTGTACACACACAAGGCAATATTCGCACATACTACAGTATCTGCAAGTACACATCACGCTCACAAACATGCACCATATTTGCAAATGCGTGTCATATTCGCAAATACGTACCATATTTGCAACATGCACCATATGTGCAAATACGTACCACGTTCACAAATACATACAACATGTTCAAATTTTGTGCCACCTATAAGGATAAACCTATTGGCCATAGTCCTCAATAGTGCTTGCAAACTTTGGCATCCACAGAAGTTCAGCTGTCTACACAGTTGTGTGCCTGCTCTTGCTGACAGTTCAGCCGTTTGTAGGCGTTTGGGGGATGGGGAGAGGTCGACGCCCCCAGAGGCTCGGGTTCACAAGCAATTTCGACAGCAATGCTGGGAAGGCAAAGTGTCCAGGATGTGGCATGTGGCTTGGCAAAAGCAGGAACGGTTACAATGCCCACACAAGGGATTGTAACCAATGGCAGTGGTTGAAGGACCAGGAGCGGGATCAATTGCTTGCTCCTGGACACGAGGCCGGCCATGCACAGCTGGTGTGGCAGGACCTACCTGCCGACGATGGACAAGCACCACAAGACAGCGACCCTGTTGAGGCGTCAAGCCCCAGAAGTGCAATGGATGTATCAGATCAGCAACACTCGTCTGACAATATGGAGGCGGATGGTGAAGATTTTGATGAGGCATCCAGTATTGGCAGCCATGAGCATCCCAACAGCAGTACTCGTAGCATTGGTGCTAGAGGCAACGATGGGGACGAGTGTGATGATGACAGTAGGGATGAAAATCGCATTGATGCAAGGATACAGACCGAAGACTGGGATTCAGAAACTGCTTCTGATGCATCTGAAGACTCGTATGCGCATGACCAGGGCCCTGAAAACAACAATACAGAAGAAGTTAGTGACCAGGAACATGGCCAAGAGAATCCAGAAGATGGTGAGCCCAACTTCAATTGTGACCAGTCAGGAGGCGAAGGTAGTGGTAGTGAAGATGAAGGCAACATCAGGAACTTTCAGTGGTATCAAGACCATAGGCATGATCCGTTGTACACGGGCTGCAGGCTGACATGTCTGCAGGTTGCATTCCTGATGCTAACACTGAAGCTGCGATTCCACCTTACGGATGTGGCGGTAGATGCAATATGCAAAATACTGGCAAAGTTTCTGCTCCCTGAAGATAACACAATGCCACACAACTTATATTTTCTCAGGCGGATCTGCAGCGTTGAGCAGTCTGAAGCAATAACTTACCATTGTTGTACAAAGGATCATTATGTTTGGCCATGGCTTGCAAAGCGGTATTGGACAGCTCATTATGAGGACGTTTGCCCCATCCCCGGCTGCGGTGCTAGGAGGTTTAAGGAAAGGAAAAGTGGGCATGGGAGGCAGGCAGGTGTACCCATACCAAACAAAGTGGTGTACTATTTTGGCATTGAGAGGTGCGTCCAGTTCCTGCATTCCATTCCGATGTGGAATGCTGCTAGAACAGAACTCAGCAGGGATGTTGATACTGAAATTTGCGGCACAATTTTTGGGTCAGAGATGTGTAGGACACTTGACAGTGTTGTGCCTGGGGGACTGCTTGACAAACGGATTGGCTTGTACGAGATTGGGATAGATTGGTTCTCCTTTTTTGCAGACAAAAGGCAATCGTTGACTACAGGGTTGTTGGGCTTCAGAGCACTTGACTTGCCGGGATGGATGAGACAACGGAGGGCAGCACATTTGCCTCTTATGATACTACCAGGGCCCAAGATGACTGCTGAAGTGGATGTCTACGTGAAGCTTGTGGTGCATGATTTCCAGCGATGGTGGCGTAATGGACAACTGGCTACAAACGGCATTGCAGTCAATGAGCTCAACATCGATGATGCCACAGGAATACCAAGGATCCAATCCAAAACCACTGAGCACTGGCCCTTGCTTGTATCGTGGGTTGGGGACAACCCAGCACGGCAGAAAGTGGCCGCCCTAAGGGGGCATGCAGCCGCTCGCGCTTGCGGCTACTGCTGGATGAGTGGAGAACGGATCAACAACAGGACTGTTTTCAGGGGGTACACTGTCGCCTCGATTTTGGGAGACATCCCCACAAGACCAGCCACCACAGCTGGCCGTCTGACTGCCAAGGTTGGGGATTTGGAGGTGGTAAAAACCTGCGAAGAGATGGTACTTGCTGGAAGCATGGCACAAAGCGGGCAATGGCATCCGCGTGATGCAGGCTGCAACGGATTGTCCTCTGTGACACAGCTGAGCTACGTGGACTACCAAAACATATGGGCCCTAGGAGTAGCACACATATTGTTGCTTGGTCTCATTCCAGACTTCATGAAGGCTGTTTTTGCACCCGTGAGTTCAGAGGAGGGGTATATCGTTAGCACAGAGAAGAGGCGGAAGGTGCAAGCACGGCTGGCTGCTATACGCATGCCAACAGGGCGTCCTAAACCCCTTTGCATAGTGGATGGTCGGGGCAATTTCGACATGTCACAATGGTGGTTGCACACAAAGTGAGCAAGATGGGATAGCTACTACACTAGTGGTGGTTGGGTCGCTATGCTCAATGACCATATCGCTCGTTTGCATTGTGGTGACCATAGCTATTTGGAGTTTTGCCAACAACATCAATTTGGATGCAAGCATCAATTCACGACTATTGCCCTGTTGTTTCGAAAATATGTGGGAATATGCCTTGAATGACTCACTGAACAAAATCCCACTGACCCAGCCATCCCATTCTGAACCCTCCAGAGAGATCCTATATCACTTGATATGATTGTGGAGCATCTGGACACAATCCCAAGTATAGCATGGACTGCATCCACAATGGCCCTAGGCATTGTCCGAGCATGTGAACATCATCCAATTTGCTTACTGGTGTTGTGCAATTGCAACACAGGTGCCTTTCTTTGTTTCTCTTCATGGGAGACATCTTCACAACAGAAGTACAAGAAGCCTGGTTGCTCTTGCGGAAAGCAGCTGTGCACTACTTGCAAGCAAAGAAGGTGTGTCAGGTCAGCTATGACGACTTTAGGGAGGAGGCAATGGAGGCACACTATAGCCTATTGGAATATGCACAAAAAGCTGAGGTATTGTTTGGTTCCCAAATATGCACATATAACTTGCACACATTGGCATGCAGAGCATATAAGCAAGAGCTTGTGCGTGGGCCAACACGCTTCGAGGTTGAGTTTTGGGTGGAAAGGTTGATACAAGAACTTAAGCAACGCGTGAAGTACAGGGCTAAAGGCAACCCAGAAGTTGTGTTGGTGCATGACCTACTGGACACTTGGGCAGTGAAGCGCCTCATTGAAGCTGATCCTGCTGGTTGTTTGCTGACAATAGATGCCGTCCTGGGCACTTCTGAGGGTTTCCCTCGTAGTACACCCCTGTCACCTGAGCACAACACAGTGGACTTTAGAGGTGCTAGTCATTTGGCTTCAGGGGCCATTTTCGCCCAATTGAGAGCAAAGGTTGCAAATTATTGGCAGCAATTCTATAGAGACGACCCTTCTGGATGGACAGCGAACGAAATGCGAATGGCAGAGTTTCGGGTGCACAAGCGCTGCAAGATATGGCGAGGGGGTGAAGAGTCAACATTGCACTCAGATGCATATGGACGCAGTCGCTCAAACTACTTCCTTACAACCTATGAATACTTGGGGAGAGTGCAGCACTATGTGATTAACATCAAGCAATTTCTGGAAGTAGGAGACAAAGGCATGTGGGGGCATGACAACTTGCACCTTGCCCTTGTGGACATGTATGATGCCAATATCACGAATGACAATGGTAGGGCCTTGCTGCAACTACTCAATGTGCCCAACATGCAGCGACCTAGTTACCCAGACTACCCCGTCAAGGTCGAAGACATAAGGACACCATTGATTGCTTGTTTATCTGGCCGTAAAGGGTATTTTGTGGCCGACAACCCGGTTGAGGGATTTTGAGGTGTGCCATATGGTGTTGGCAGTATGATGTTGACATGTGTAAGTGTTTTTGGAACATTTTGCAATTTTGGCTGCACTGCTTCAGATTGTCCGATGGGAATCAAACAACATCTCCCTGCTAGCTTTGTTGAGAAGGAAGGGCAATTTGCTCTCATTTTTTTATCAAGGGAGGTTTTCTTATCAAGTGATGACCTTGGTAGCATAATGCTGATGTGTGTGTGTGTGTGTGTGTGTTTTGGAACATATTGCAGCCTTGGCTGCACTGGTAGGCTATCCTATTGGGATCAATCAGTAGGCCTTGCCAGCCATGCTGAGTGGGAAGCGCCCTATGTTTTCGTTTTCTTATCCAGACAGGTTTTCTTATCATGATGAGACAGCCTTGTCAGTGTAGTGTTGGCAAGTGTACATGTTTTGGGAATATACTGCAATGTTGACTGCATTGGCTTTGGTTCAAGTTGTCACAATAGGATCAATCAGCACCGCCCTTGCCATCCTTGTTGTGAGGGCAAGGGCCCTTTGCTCTCCTTTCCTTATCAAAGAAGGCAGTGAGGATCAGTGCTGTGCACCGGATGGGAAACCAATTGTACATAAAAAATTTGAGTGTGGGAAACTCTATTTGGTAGACATGTCTCCAGCGACACAAGGAATCTACCCTTCTTCAACTGCTTCTTTGGGAAGGGCGCATTCACGTGCATCATCAGCTTCAGCATCTCGTTGTTGGGCTTCACAGAGAAAGAGATATTGCCAGTGAACTGTTCCGACTCGATGCACCCAAGCGACCAGAAATTCATTGGGTTACCCAACGGTATACAGCACACGCACAACAATTTGGTGACAGCACAGCCATTCTCACACACTCCCCAACTGGGTCTGCCGAAGTGTGTTGATCCACAACTGCGTCTAGCCATTGGGAGACCTGAACTTGACATTTCGTTAATGAGCTATCGAGTGAACAAGTACAAGTGTTCACAGGTCCATGTGCTTTCACCTGTCCAACAGCATTACTTTGAAACCCTTTGATCTTCGGCAGGGTGACATACTTGCACTGCACAAAGGACCAACCTTGCCCTTTAGATGAGATCGTTCAGAATTGGCGCAGGCAGCTCCGCAAAGAGATGCGCAGGCAGGAAGCTTCCATTTGAACGCCTCAGTCGCTATAGGAGGCGCAGATCCGTTGTGTTGCCCAGCGAGATCGCGAAGTGACGTGTCCACTCTCGCGGGGTCACCAGCGGCAGATCGTGCGGCATCGTGGACACCATCGCGACCTGCATCTCACGGCGATCCTTGAACACAAATAGAATGGGCACTACCAGGTCGTCTTGCAAGCCATCTCAAAAGTGGAACGACTGTGGTAGAGGCCATACCCAAGTAACTAAAAAAAAGTAAAGCCCGGTAAAGCCCGGGACAAATGTAGTCGAAACAAGGGGTATGATGATATCCAGGTGCCTACAAAGCCATGAAGGACAAGGTGAACATCAGCAATGCATTGTCCCCAACGGCGGGCATCGTCTCAAGCCTTTAGGGGAGCCCTAAAGGCCGAGTTTGTTCACATGAAGAGCAACTAATTCCTGGGGGCCATCCACCCACCTTGATGCCGTATCTAGTTGAATATGCCTTGGCCCCAGCTACTGCCACCGCCCCTGCCAGATCCAAAATCGAGCGTGTCTGGTTGTACACATCCTTTATTGCAGCACTGATTTCGGATTTGTCGACCAAAACGACACCATCAACGACCTTCTGGCACAGCCTGAAGGTCTCCTTGCCAACCTGTGCAGCAAAACATAACACGCCATGAGTGCACCAGGCAACAGTCCAGAAGGCCATGTCTATGTGATGCCATTCAAAAGAAAGAAAGAATGCCTTCTGGGGCTGCTATTGACTGGCATTTTTCATGCGGTTCAAAGGCGGACAGAATCCAAGTCCTTGATTGGGACACACCATCAGCACTGGAAAACAACACCCAACATCGCTTGACTTGCAGAAGGGCAGTGCTTTGTCATGCCCTTAACAAATGCAACAGTCCAGAAGGCCATGTCTATGTGATGCCATTCAAAAGAAAGAAAGAATGCCTTCTGGGGCTGCTATTGACTGGCATTTTTTCATGCGGTTCAAAAGCGGACAGAATCCAAGTCCTTGATTGGGACACACCATCAGCACTGGAAAACAACACCCAACATCGCTTGACATGCAGAAGGGCAGTGCTTTGTCATGCCCTTAACAAATGCAACAGTCCAGAAGGCCATGTCTATGTGATGCCATTCAAAAGAAAGAAAGAATGCCTTCTGGGGCTGCTATTGACTGGCATTTTTTCATGCGGTTCAAAAGCGGACAGAATCCAAGTCCTTGATTGGGACACACCATCAGCACTGGAAAACAACACCCAACATCGCTTGACATGCAGAAGGGCAGTGCTTTGTCATGCCCTTAACAAATGCAACAGTCCAGAAGGCCATGTCTATGTGATGCCATTCAAAAGAAAGAAAGAATGCCTTCTGGGGCTACTATTGACTGGCATTTTTTCATGCGGTTCAAAGGCGGACAAAATCCAAGTCCTTGATTGGGACACACCATCAGCACTGGAAAACAACACCCAACATCGCTTGACTTGCAGAAGGGCAGTGCTTTGTCATGCCCTTAACAAATGCAACCAGAAGGAAATGCCCACCTGCTTCACAGCAACACCATCAGCAAAAGCATCCACGGCAGACAGCCGCACACGGTAGCTCTTGCTCAGGGACATCGCCAACGCATTGGCCCCCGCGGGCTCCACACCGATCATCTTCACCTCTGGCCGCAGAGCCTTGAGGTATGTGCCGATCCCTGCGATGAGGCCGCCACCCCCAATGGCGACAAAGACAGCATGCAGGTCCTCCTCAGCCTGGTACTGTTCTAGAATCTCTTCGCCGATGGTGCGGCATCGCGGGTGGCGTCCCGTCCATCGCCTGGTGGCGCCGCGAGTGGCACCGTGCAGGGCGTATGGAGAAGGCGGGGGGGCAGAAAGGACGTGGCGGACATGGCATCGCGGGAGCCATCACAACTTCACTGTTTGACTTCAACCTGGGCTCGTGTATTCTGTCGAAGGGCGTCGCGGATGCCATCACAGCAGCCATCGCAACTACCATCCCAGGTCGGTCAGATGGGGGATCGGTGGGTCAGCATCGCGGATGCCATCGCAAAAGGCGCCACAACGGCCATCCCAGGACGGTCAGATGCGCGATGGGTGCCTCACCATCCCGGATGCCATCGCAACGGGCGCCACAAAAACCAGTCTATTGTGGCGACGGACATTGAGGCATCGCGGATGCCATCGCAACAGGCGCCACAACTGCCATCACAGGTCGGTCAGATGTGCGATGCCTGTGGGCGCATCGCGGATGCCGTCGCAAAAGGCGCCACAGCAGCCATCCCAGGTCGGTCAGATGCGGGATGGGTGCCTGACCATCCCGGATGCCATCGCAGCAGGCGCCACAACAGGCATCCCAGGTTGGTCACATGGGCGATGGGTGCCTGACCATCGCGGGTGCCATCGCAACGGGCGCCACAAAAACCAGGCTGTTGTGGCGACGGACATTGAGGCATCGCGGATGCCATCGCAAAAGGCGCCACAACTGCCATCACAGGTCGGTCAGATGTGCGATGCCTGTGCGCGCATCGCGGATGCCATCGCAAAAGGCGCCACAGCAGCCATCCCAGGTCGGTCAGATGCGGGATGGGTGCCTGACCATCCCGGATGCCATCGCAGCAGGCGCCACAACAGGCATCCCAGGTTGGTCACATGGGCGATGGGTGCCTGACCATCGCGGGCAGTTTTTGCGTTGTATTTACGTATTTTTACGCATTTTTACGCGTAAAAACGTAAAAATTATTTTTACGCGTAAAAACGTAAATACGATCAGTTTTTACGGCGTAAAAACCAAGCCTGCTTATGGCTAGCCGCTTGAGATTTAGGCTTACCTGGAATGCCAAGGGGTGGAACATTGGCCTGGAAGGTCTTGTTTCACAGTTGGAATGATTGGGGTTGAGGCAGGGGGGATTTCGCCATGCTTAACGTAGAATTAACTCAAGTGGGGAGTGATCAAGACTTGTGACGCTGAGGAATTGCGCGACGGTGATGCCAATGTGATGACCCCAATACTTGTTCAAGTCGTGGTAATGGTTGCTGGCCGCTGATCCAGGCCACCCCCTCCAATTTCCTTGGAGACCCACCAGCGACAAGCCGCAAAGTCAGAATGCCGACAAATCTTCAACCAAACGGTAATATGACCTGCCATCAATACATTATGGCGTGTACAGTCCTTGAAGGATTATGGTTAAGGAATGTAAGATTTGTTAGAAAAAAAGAAAAAGATCGGCCATACAAAGGGCAGCCCCTCCTAAGCAAGTGTATGCGAGACATTTTTCCACGCTGTGAAAGAGATTGCACTATAGTTTGGAAAGGTGGCGGGAGCTTAGCCTCAATTTGCCTTTAAGCGTTGCAGCATCGCCATTTGTATCACCCCTCAAAGATGCACAAAGTGTCAACAACACATCTTGTTGCTGATTGCGAGTCCAGCTTTTTCGTGGTGCTTGGTCGAGTACTGGTGATACGCGTCCCTCCTGAAGAACTGAGTTGCACGAATACCCCTATGTTGCATCGACCAACGCACTACAACCCGCACTTCAACCCAAACACTCAAAAGTCAGAGGCCAGAAATGGGCAGAGTCCCGTGCGAAAATCGACCTTGCCATCTCCGGCTCCGGTGTGATGCTACCCAACTTCAATGACTTGCGTATGGGGGTGGGGGCGTCCTCGCGGGTGCCTTCAGGATGGGCGGGCCCTCGTCGGCCGAGAAAGACAACGCCCCAGCGGGGGCGTTTGTGGCTTTGGGATGCCCACGCAGTAGTCCTCCAGTGTGACCAAGGGTGGGCACTCGTGACTTTGGGGCGCCAACGACGGGGTGAGACAGGTGAGGGCGGGCGAGATCGAGCACTGCTCCCGTGGTGTTCGCCACACAGCTCGCCAGCGATGTTGATCGAGAATGACAAATACAGGCACCATTCCGTAATAGCTGGCCTGCCCTGGACGGATGTCCCACCCACAAACACCGGTGAGCAAGTGGACGCTCACGTGACTCTCGGGGCTCACTCCTGCACGGCGCCGTTCGCGCTCACCGCCAATGACGTAGTCCCATGCCCCCCAACCCCATCCCCCCTCGGCCTCTGTTGCCCATCGTACCTCTCGAGGTAGCTGCGGTGGGCCCCTTTGGGCGGACGCCCCCTTACCAGTCCCCGGTTGGGCCCACACCCTCCCTGCGTCGGGCCTCCAAACAGAGGAACAAACTGAGAACCGGGTAAGGCGATTGGGATCCCAAACTGGGTGTGCGGTGACTTGGGAGGCGGGTAGGTCCCGCCTGGGCTGCGCTGTGATGCCCGCGCACCGGCATGGCCGCGCCGAGGTGGGAGGGAACACGGCGGTTGGCTCGGTGCATGCGTGCATGTGGGTGGTCTTCGTTGCAATGGGCGCGGCAGCGGCCGTGGAGCTGGAGGGGCCAGCGTCCGAGGGGCGGCTGTTCACAGACGAGTGTGAATCGACAGAGAGGGGCGGGTTGCGAAATTATGTGGACAACCTCGAGGTGGACAACTCCAATCCGCAGTACCACGACATGGATGGCGCGAGGTTCAAGCGCGTGAACGCGCGGGACGGATCGGTGCGCTACGACTCTCTTCAGGGGTTTGTCTCCGCGAGGGTGACCGGGTACGTCTTCACGCACATGGCGCTGATGAACTGGGAACTGCTGGTGGGGACCGTGGACGTTGAATCTGGGTTTTCGCCGGCAAGGGTGCTCAACAGCAGCAACTTGAACGAGCACGTGGTGGCATCCAGCATGGAGGAGGGGGAGACGGTGGGCTGGGTGAAGTTCCGGGTGGCACTGGAGGGGCTGGTGGTGGACTGTCCGCGCAGCGTGCAGGTGGAGATGCGGGGCAGCGCCACCGCGGACACCAACGCTGGGTGGGGCCTGCAGCTTGGGGCGGTCGAGCTGGAGGAGAGCGCGACCCCGATGTGCGGGATCCCTTCGTGTGTGCCCGGTCAGGAGATTTTGGACAAGTGCGGGGAACCGCGAGCGAGCGAGGGCCTCACGGGGCTGCTGGATGACACCGATTCGATCGACGCGAATGTTTACGAGGCGACGGCCAACGTCGTGGTGGACCGGTCCAACGCGTCGGCCTTCTTCGCCGGGGATGCAGCGCGGTTCAAGCGGGCGGACGGCGCCCCCGGCGGGGTCACGTATTTCGTGCCCGAGGGCGTGCTGTCCATGTCGCTCACGGTGTTCGCCTGCGGCGGCGTGGGCCGCCTCACGGTGACGCCCTACTCGGACCCCGATTGCAGGCCCCTCTCGGTGCGGCCAATCCTGGACGACTCCGGCTTCGAGGCGGGTTGCTGGCGCATGCTGCGCGCCAACCTGGACTTCGGCTCTTCCGACTGCCCCCCCACGTTCGTGGGGATCCAGATGGAGGGCGGGCAGGGCTGGGAGTTGCAGCTCTCGGAGGTGCGGCTCACCGGCTACGGGGTCGCCCAGAACGCCGCGGGCCTGACTGCCCTCGCGCAGCGCCCGCAGAAGGGCAGGAGCGTCGTGGAGCGGTTCTTCCCCGTGCTGGTGCTGGCCGCATGCCTGAGCGGGATAGTCGCCATCACGCTCGCGCTGAAGGTTACGCGGCTGTGCCGCGGCGCAAACGGCTCCCCGCCCCAGCTGGTGCGCTGGATCGCCAACAACGAGTTCGGCCGCGGCGACGGCACGGGGGGAAAGCCCGACAAGGCCGCATTCGACCGGATCTCCACTTTCACCAGCCTCACGCCGAGGGGCACCAGCCTGGGAATGCAGGGCTACTCCTCGCCTGCCAAGAGCAACAGCCTGAGCCCGCGGGGAACCGCCCTGGGTATGCAGGCATACCCCTCCCCTCGCACCGGTGCGGCGATCGGCCCTCGCGGGGTACAAATGCACGGATACTCCTCCCCTCATACCAAACCGACGATTAGTCCGAGGGGGTCGCAGATGCATGGATACTCTTCGCCTGGAACCCAGCCCACGGTCAGTCCAAAGGGCGCGCAGAAGCAAGGATATGCCGCACCCATGAAGCCGATCTCCGAAGCCGCCAGCCTGCGCAGCATTAGCTTCTCCAGCGAGGTGAAGGCCAAGGTGGAGCCCCCGCGGCGCCAGGGGCACAGGCGCGGCTCCTCCTTCTTCGAGCAGCGCATGCGCGACATCCAGAAGACCTTCGCGCCTGCTAAGAAGCCCGCAATGGCGAATCGAGAGGGCGAGCTGGTGCGGGAGAAGATGGTGGGGCAGGGGGGTTTCGGCAGCGTGTGGAAGGCCACATGGGAGGGGGCGCCCGTGGCTTTGAAAATTGTCGCCTTGCCTGCGTCGCTGAGCGCCGAGGCCAGGAAGGCGCGAATGGCTGTCACGGAGGCAGCCGTCTCGGGCTGCCTGGCGCACCCGAATGTTGTTCAGACTTTCACTTGTGACGTGCGGGCCACACCGGGGGAAGAGGGGGGCGAGGGGGACGCCGCTGCCAAGGGCAGCAGGCCGTGGACACCGTGGGGGGAGTTCGCGGGACAGAAACGCCGGGGGGTGACAAATTTCATTGCGGGGGGGTCGCCGAGGCGGCTGGAGATACGGCTGGTGATGGAGTACTGCGACGGGGGTTCGCTCAGGGACGCACTGAGAGAACGCAGGTGAGCGCACTTTGGGTCACCAGCAAAATGAGGGCAAGCTTTCTTTTGATTCCACAATATTACATAACATTTCGGTCACCACCAAAAGAGGGGGTCAACGTTTTTTCTTGTTTCCGAAGCACATATCACAATTGCGTTGGGAAACGTGCTGTCAAAACACCTGGCAAGTGCTTCGAGTTATAACTCAAGCATTTGCCCAGTCCAGCTCTGTTAGCAAGGGGACTTTCGTTCGCGCTCCGGCTTCAGTTGGGAAGATACCCCCATTTGCACCAGCACAAAACCGACATTTCTGTGACGCCGACTGCGATCACATTTTACGCTAATTGATGCCATCACATACCCTTTTGCACCATCGCAATCAGTGTGATGGCGGCACTTTGTGTGAAAATGGCATCGCAGCTGGTATCGAAAACATGGTGTCTTCTGATAGTGTTGAGCGACGATGCCGAAACTGCAAGTCTCCGCTGAAAGCTCGCAGCAATCCCTGTGGCTTTAATTTTGGTTTGCAGAAGCCCCGGCATTTGTTCCATGCTTTGGAAAGTGCTGTGCGAGCGCTTATCGGATCCCTCCTTGGACATTCTCTGGTGTCTTGTTCGTCATTGGCGCCCTACATTGGCATAAGGATATTAGGTGCGGTGCAAATATAGTATTGTTTGAAGCAGGTATTGCCGGCCGCACTTGGGCTACATAAATGACTCCTGCACAGCGGTAGTTGTGAAAATGACTTATTGCATTGTCGGCAGCATTTCTCAGCGCCGTGCATCACAGCACTTGAAATTACGAATGCTGGAAACGCAGGTTCTTGGACAAGGCGGGCCGACCGGTGTTTGAGCATGTGCTTCTGACGGCCCTGGACATTGCCCGAGGCATGCGGTGCCTGCATCACAGCAGAATAATTCACGGGGACTTGAAGCCCGGCAACGTGCTCTTGAAATTGGCGAGCGGGGACGGTCGCAACCTCATAGCCAAAGTTGCGGATTTTGGAGCGAGCGTTCCGATGGGCCAATCGCAGTCATGCACTGTTGGAGGGAAACGGGTGAGCAGTCTTGGATCAGTTCTTGCATCCTGTGGCGCGCAAGAGGTTCAGTAACAACGACACCTGGAGTGGTGCAGCTGCTTGCTTTCCGGGATCAGCCTCGGCTAGCGTTTGAATGGTCACAAAGGTGTCCTGCGCGTACCAAAATTCATGGTATTAGTTTCGGAAGTGCCAAGTGTTGGCGTCAATCTGCGAGACCAAGTGGGGTGTATGACTGCAGGTCTGCTGCTATTCGCATGTGGCTATCGGCTACGTAACAAAAGCGCAACAGCCCTGAACATGGCTTAGCAGATGTCCCGCTGTGTTGACCTGCAAGGAAAACGCAGGCTCTCTTTTCAGTTGTCTGTCCCCATTCCGTCAATTTGCAGGGATGCATGTGTTGTTCGTTATCTGCACAGAGATTTTCAGCAAGTTTGTCTGCCTCAAAAGCTCCAAATGATACTGGTCAGAATTTAACATGAAGTTATCACAATGGGCTCCAGTTGTGTCATACCTGCTTATAATTAATCGTGCTTGCGTGGTTTTATCCCTGGACTATGCCAGCACCGGATTTGTGCTGTGGTTTGGAGCACGGTGTGAGGGCTGCGAATCTACCAAATGCCGATCTCATACTCGCAAGCCGGCTGAAGCGATCCCTAGCACTGTGGAGTGCACGGTTTTCATGCAATGTCTCAGATGTGGGAAGTGCAGTTCACACTACAGTTCTTTGATGGCCATCAATTGGACTGAAACATCGAATTCGTCTGCTCAGCTAGCACTGAATGCAAGATAACTGTACATCGTGCCCGACGCAAATCCCATCACGGCTGGCGGTGGTGATGTTGTTGATAATCGCCATAGTGCCGTTGATGTTGTTACGAGTTTGTGTCTGAGTGCTTTGCCATCTTTCATAGCGCTCTTCACAACCATCCACAATGATTGGCATCTTGCGCTGGGTAAATCTTGCTTTGAAACCCCACATGTGTGCCTCGTTTATGCTATCAGGGTACAGAAGGGTACATTGCCCCTGAGGTGGCCTCCAATCAAGTGATGTTCCCGGCATCTGACGTGTACGCGTTCGGAATGCTCTTGTGGGAATTGTACACGTCTCGAAACATTCGAGAAGCGATGAAGGAGGAAGCATTGCAGACTGATCTCAAAGTGGTGCGCTGGAGGCCCAGGTTCCCTGCGGACTGCCCGCGGTCATATGTCAGGCTGGCAGGGGCGTGCTGGAACGAGTACCCGGACTGGCGGCCAAGCTTTGAGGCAATCGTGCCAAGGCTTGTGAGCTTGCTGAATACGGCCTCCCTGAATCTCTAAAGTACTGGCCCGCGCTGAATGATTGTACGCTTTGGGCCCAAGGCTGTATCATTTGAGGGGTTTTATCCGCTCCCGTGCATTCGGAAACAAGGCTTCGCTTCTCCGGAAGAGAGCAGTGAGAATTTTGAGTACAGCCGGCGCATTTTTAGTAAGACCCAGCGCCAGCCTCTGCCAGGGAGGAGCGCCTCAAAGGGCGCAATGAATGGTGCAGGAGTGTGCACGCTACTGGACGTGTGCATCTGTCCATTCTGCGTCGGGTAACAAACGCGCTTTCACCAGCGGAATTTCGCGAGTGCATTCAGAGTGGTGCGGAAGCTCCGCACACAAATCAAGGCGACTTTGAATGAAGCACAGATGGTCATGACGAGAGCACTCATGGAATAGTTTTGCTGCGAATTGGAGGCTGTTGCCTTGGCTTTGAGGGCAAAGCGACATCGAGATAAAAAATGCACACGCCCAAGTTGCGCTTTTGCCCAGAGCTGATGCCACATGCCATCCTCTTCCGCACCAGTGACCGCGGGTAAAAGACATGCCACATTCAAATCGCTGAGTGGTGTTTGCAATCGATTCAATCCAAACATTGGCAAGACGCTTGGAGGCATGGGATTGTACTATCCTGGAAAAGCTGGGACATTGACGCTGAAGCGCCACCATTCATGCCTTCCACACGCAAGGCGTGATCGTAGTATCGGTTTTTGGTGCCGGATGGTCAGGATCAAAGAATGCGAGGATATGGAGACATGGGTCGATGCCTCAGTCATCACATAACAGATCATTAGGACTATAATAATGGGTCCTCTGATGCATTCGAGCCAGGCTCAATGCACGCAAGTCCATGGGCAACACCTTGGTGGTTGCGTACCAATAAGGTGGAAAGAGATGTCAGTCTGCAAGGCATTGGGGCAAGCGCGGCTGGAAGGCTGAGTGCAAATGTTTGAATGTGCGCCATCCGCCCCAATGCGGGCCGACACAGGAAACGAGATGATTTTTGTGTGCTTGGAGACTTGGATGTGGGCGCTCTAGCACAGAATGAGATCAAGCGAAAATATTAGGGTAAATCATGGCGACCGTGGCGAAAACGATTTGGCTCTTACCTAATAAGAAATCACACCGCCTCTGGCCTGTAGGCATCATGTCGTGCATGGGGAAAAGATCGGCAGCATGTTGTAAAGTACGAGTCGCTCAGGAGATTCGGTCTGTGTGTGTTTTTGTACAAGCCTGGAACATGGCGCGTTGTCGCTACGCTCACAGGTCGCCCCGCCAATCAGTTGCGATGCATCCTTGCACACAACGTGAAAAAAAGATGGCCGCCAATGGCGACTGATAAATGGCCACTCATCTGCTCAAGAACAGAAATCGGCGCTGCCGTCCCTGTGGCCGTGGATGTTGCGCAAGTCTGCCGCTGTTGAATGCCATCCTGTATATGGCTTCAGGAATCTGACAGCAAGCTGACTAACAAGATTAGTAATAAGCAATCCTGGTTAGCGTTGTCAAATTTCGCTGCTAATGCGGCGCAAAATCGCCGAATTGAATTCCGTAGCGCTTGCGGCTCGCAGGGCCCACGCCAACGCCAGCCATCACATAAGAGTAATCACGACGCAGTTTCACCCCAGCTACCCCACGACCTGATCGGGTCATTGGGCAGGTCGCTTGAAACTGCATCATGTCCCTCGGGCAATTGGGAGATTGGACTGCGACCGATCACACCCGGCACAGCTGTGCTGACGACTGCCACATGCACGGTCTTTTTGCCGCGCGACAGATACGAGCAAGCTCACTGGCAGCGAAGTGGACGCCGCACCAATCCCTGAAAATGGCGCAGGAGCGCAGGCGACCTCATCTCACCGTCTTGTCGCCGTCCGACAGCACTTTGAGCGGTGGCTGACTGCGAGTTGGATGGCACATCACGTCAGCCCGGAGATTTCATTGGGAACGGGGATGCAGGGAAGCGTAATGCTTCCACGCAGCCCGGCACCCCTTATTCCAGCGCCCGGCTTGCACGGACTGGACGGGCTGGACAGCCGGGCGCCTGAGGCCACAGCCGGCAGCGGAGGTCAGGGCGGCGGCGAGATGGGCCGGAGGCTTCTCCTGGCGTTCCTGCTGGGGCTGTGCCTGTCGGGTGAGGATGCGGTCGCAGCCACTGCCCACCACTTGCTCACCGCGTCGCTGGCGTGGGGCAGGCTTGTAAATTTCATGCACGCCAATATGTTGTTGTTTGGCTTAGACGGGGCGGGGTGGGGATGCGAAGTGCGGGCAGGGGCCGCCGGCGCTCAAGGGGCCTTGATCCTTTGCGTGGAGAAGGGCGTGCGCGTCGCCCTTGGGGCCCACGAGTGGATTTGTCAGGTGGCGCAGGTCGTTCCCGCCGCGCAGCTGCGCCGCGCGCTCTTGCAGTCGCGGTGTGCCGGGTGTCCGGCTGCCCATGTGGCGGTGTCGTGCGCGCGTGTGCGATCGTCGCCAGCCTCGCGTGCGCGACGCTGCCTTTTGGCGTTCGGTTCCGGCAAGGAAAAGTAGCCGGCCGTTGCGCAAACTTCCTCCTGGCAACTGATCAATCTCCACACGAGATTCGGAGCGCTGTTCGCTGGCTGGCAAATGGGGACCACGTTTGTCCCCACTGCCTATCCCACTCTCCTCAAGGCCTTCGGGGGTCTCCCGCTACCAGGTGCAATACCAAAACCATGACGTTGATGTCTGGGCAAGGTACCAGCCCTGATACATCAGCTATATGGCTGCGCGCCGCCCGGCCACCGTCTCCAGGCGAACCTGCTGCCAGTCAACTGACACAGACAGCCCACCGTTGGGCCCGTCTGCCTCGAATTGGCACACATGTCTGTCACGTTCGATCGGTCACGGGACTGGGGCCCGTACCATCCTACCCGCCCGTTCACCCAGCTCTTCCGTGCCAGTCCCGCTACGACGCCTCCCATTTCACAGAGGAGCGGCGATCATCGGGGGAGTTGGAGGGGTTCGTCCACCGGCCCTTCCAGGGCGGCACACAGCGTTCCCGTTAAGCTCGGTTCCAGTCCCTTGAGGGCTCTTGGCCTCCGCTGGAGCTCGTGTGATACACAGTGCTATTGGGGCTGCTGTCCCGGCTTGGGCCGCCCACGGCGACCCCCCCCTGCGAAGATTCCTCGATTTGGAGCCGCCCGGGGCCGGACGCGTCAGGGTGCCGCCCTGGCGCCGGCCCAATCTCCACAAGCGCCGCTGCAAGACACCCGCGAACCCTGATGCGGAGGGCGAATGTACTGCGCCGACATCGCAGTTGTACGTTTAGTACGGTATGTTCTGCAGGGACGACCACCTTTCAATGGCCCTTATGTGGTGCATGCTTGTGCAACGGCTGACTAATTGGCGGCCTCTGTTCTTCATCAGCGGTTTTTGAATGCGGTCGCGTTCGACAAAGCGGCACCCGTGCTGAAGGGATAATTCCACTGCAGTGTAATATGAATACATGCTTTGGAATACTCTACTGCGCAGTGGAATATTACAGCTGGCGGCGTACACAGAAAACAAGGGCGAACAGGCAAAAACTCCGGGTGGAATGGAGGGGTTTTCGGCTGGAAAGGTCTGGTGGACCTCTGCTTGTACCTTCCCTGTACGGCTCATGGGAACAACCCACGCGAACTGAAATTTTGACAAGTGCCTTGGCCACTATTTGACCATGGGCTGTTCTGGGTTGTGTGCCCCTTTTAGCAGTACTGATAAATCACTAGTGACGCGGGCACGTGACATTCCCGTTGCTTGAGCTATATACTGGCAGTCCCGCGCTGCAAGTCTGTGCCCAATTGCAAGAAATCTCTCGATTTTTGCTTGTCAGCTTGATATATCAAGCTGGTATATAGCCTGGTATATACCTGTGTCCTGCTGCCGGTGCGACTGGAGAGCAGCAAAGCCAGCTGCCGGTCGTGGAGCGTTCGTCTAGATGATACCCAAGATCTTGGGCACCAATGTGAGCAGCGCCAAGCTTGTGCAGTTGAGGCAGTGCAGCAGTTTCTTGCATGAGCACCCTTTGCAATGACAGTTTTGAGTGATCGCATCGCTATTTTGAATCGCATGCATTGAATTGATCGTTGTCTTGGATTGCAGGCGTTCACCCAGCGCCAGCACAAGAACTGGCAGCACAACCTACGTAGGTGTATACGGCGTTCTATGGTAGGTTTATGCTGCAAGCGTGCTGCACCCCTTGTATTGTTTTCTGCATTTGCATTGGCTTCTGTCAGATTTCTAGTCCAAATTACGCAGCGCAACCAGTAGCTGAGGTGCCAAACCCGCTCCAAGTAGAGGATGCATGTGTTGGATTGAGCTGCATTTGCACGCGATTGTTATTATGTTATCCTCGATGCACCTTCTCTTGTCGAAGAGTTTCACTGGTAGAAAACGCCATGTTTGCGATGCCAGCTGCGACGCCATTTTTGACACAAATTGATGCTATCACAGTGATTGTGATGGCATAAAAGGGGCTGCGATGGCATCAATTTCTATCAAATGGCAACGTGGTTGGCATCGCAAACAGGCTGTTTTGTACTGGTGTTTGTACACCTGCAAAGGACGGCGGTCCATTCTGGTCGTTATCCACGGAGATAGTGCAGTCTAATCACCCCTGAACGGGCAGCTGAGCCACGCCGACAACCTCGGCATCACGTCAGTTGAGGGTGCACTCAACGACCAAGCTTTGCCCCTCGCGCGAGCCGGCTCTTCACGAAGAACTGCTTGGCATGCCGACGACAACCAACAAAAAACAACGGCGATGGCAAGAGGAGGATTGAAGCGGGTAGCAAACGTCCAACTGCCAGCCATCCATACAAATGCGCTTGTAGAACCTCTCACAGCTGCCGCTCCGAGCGTCGATCAAGTCAGAACGCAAGTCAGGTCCACGGGTCAGGGCTGCTTGTCCACATCACTTCGGTGTATGACACGGGAAACGCCTCTGTCCACATCGACAGGGCTGTGCAGAAGCGAGACTTGGCGAGTTCTAGTCGGCAGCTAGACCACACTGGAGGTGCTGGTCTCGAACGGCAAGGAAACGCCTTGAAAACACAGCCCAGACTGGTCGCGACCTTCGAAAAGGTCGAGCGCTTATTGCGCTCAGGCCGTGGCGAACATTGCGCACACGGCCATGGGAGTCATACAGCCAGGCTGATTGTCTAGACCGCGATGAGAGGCACATGCGAACGCCGCGCAAGCGTTCTCACAGCTGCCAGGCCGAGTGCAACAATACAGAGGTCCGTGCGGCCCCCAACATTTGTAACACCCAATGCTCTGGCAAATACCCCCCATTCCTCAGAGATGCTCTTTTGATACCCGGAATCTTTCTGCCACGCCTGCCGCTTCACCGCAACTCAACCCGGTACGCCCCACTGCCCGCAATCAGCCACCACGTGATGCCCCAATGGCCACATTCCCATCAAACAACCACACTTCCCTTGGTCAGCATCTGCGTAATGCCCCACAAGGCATGTTCCCATCAAACAACCTCATGGCGCCTCCATGCGCTCCTCCTGACCCTGTCACACAGCGCCCTATGGCAGGTCGCAAAGGGGGCAACCCCCCTCCATCCAGAACGGCTCCATTGCACATAAAATGCCATATCTTGCTCACTAAGGATCCGTTTGAGGTGAAATCTTCTGCAAACGATTTCTTTAAAACACCTTGACATAACTTGGGATAACAACAACATGCTGCAAGTATGCTCTGCAGCTGATTGATTTTTTCAAATCCAGATTCGAGCAACTTTCACAAGTCCACTTTTCTAACTGATGGCACCCAGCCTTCCGTGGCAAAACATCTTGCTCTGACCTAGGGGCACACTTCTGAGCAGCTTGCATACTATAAGATGCCAGAATTCTCTAGCACCATGCCAGGATGACAAATCCAGTTGCAGTACATTGCATGCCTCTTGCATCAGCCCTGCGACCTCCTGTTCCGCACACCCACTGTGCACCCACTCGCTCAAACTCACGGCGCTCCGCCACACAATCGACCACGCAGGTTGAAAGGTCTGCCAACTCGCCAGAAGACCCCCCAGCAACTTCGACCTCGATCCATTTCAATCGGCGATTCAGCCGGGTGCCTCCCATCCCCCGTCGGCAGCACCATGGCCAGCCACAGCCGTCCCAGCTCGATCAACGGGCATTGCTCGGAAAAACCGATGCAGCCCGACTCGCCAAGCCTTTCTACGACCAATGCGCTCGGTCATGCACGGATATATACCTTGCCAAAGCAAACGCACGTGCCCAACAGCGACCCGTGTGCTTCTCAGTACTTCACGGTGTCTTCCATACGTGTCTGACGCCGGTGTACACATGTGCCCGTTAGAGGTGGCCATTTAAAGATGCCATCCGGTCCGTTAAGTCCGGTTCGTTAATTTCTATTAGCTGTCCGTTAAATTTCGTTAAAGAAAAAGGGAGAAAAATTGAGAAAAAACGAAAAAAATCCAAAAAATTTGAAAACCCCCCCAAAAAAATCACAACAACTGCGGCTAGTTAAAAATCTAGTATGCATAGTTTGAAATAAAATACAAACATACTCTCTAATAGCGAATTCCATAAACTATAAGTATGAATAAAACCCAAAATCCCCAAAAAATCCAAAAATCCGTTAATTTTTGGTTAATTTTTGTCTTTTTTCGTTATTTTCCGTTTATTAACGGAAAATTAACGGAAATTAACCTCTGTCCGCTATTAACGGATCCGGGTGGCCGCCTCTAGTGCCCATGACGTGCGCTGCCATGTACTGGAACTATGTGATGCAGGGAGCTTCGTTGCTCCCGCGGGCGCACAGGTCGGATGAAACGGGGAGTCGGAATCCCCGGGCGGTTACTACATTTGTACATTATACAAGATTGTCTTTAATTGCTCCGTTCATTGTCCCATGTCCTTTGTAACCACCACAAGGCTAGTTTACCCAACTCAGACCCATTTAGGGTAATCAAATACATCTAACTCATCTACAAAAGCAACCGTATCAATTCTCCCCCCCCCCACCAAGTGTGGCCGTCCTCGGCCACGAGACCAACGACCCAGAAAACCAGCAAGAAAGAAGATACGGCGTACCTAACAGAAATCCACAGTAAGTCAGACTAGCCGTGTCCCATACCATGATCCAACTCATAATGAATCCCTGCTATCCATATATCCACGCAGTCCATCACTTCTTTCGGCGACTCTGTCTGGTCTTCTTGATTGCCTCTTGTCGTTGTAGCCTGAGGAGGTATTCTGCAACGAGGTCCGAACAATGCATGAGGTTGGCCTCTGGCTCCCAGGTTGCTTCATGAAGCTCATAGCCTTTCCAGGCTACCAAGTACTGTCTTCTGGAAGCGCTGCCACGATGTCTGATGATCGCCTCAACCTCAAACTCTTGCTCGCCCTCGATCTCTAGTGACTCCGGAGGCGAACTGACGGTGTGCTGAAATGTCTCACTACGCTCATACTTCTTTAGCTTCTCGATGTGGAAGGTCGGATGAATGCGCCAATTGGATGGTAGCTGGAGAGTGTATGCAACTGGGGAAACTGCCTTCACCACCTGAAAAGGTCCAATGTAGCGACGCCTGATCTTCACTGGAATATGCTTGAAAGCTGTGGAGGGCAAAAATGTTGTTCTCACCACAACTTCATCTCCAGGCTAAAACTGCACATCACGACGACGCTTGTTGGCAGTTGTAACCATCCTCTCCTGTGCCCTCTCATAATGCTTCACGGCACTGGACACCACCTTCTGCATCCGACTGACCATAGCATCCACTGACTCTCCCTGGTGTCAACTGTCTTCTCAGCCATGAGTCCCACTGAAGCCTGTACATGCTGCCCATACATCAAATAAAACGGGCTGTATCCGGTCGCTACGTTGATAGCATTCCTCACTGCAAATTCTGCCAAAGGAAGGTATGTGCTCCACTCCTCTGGATGCTCTTCAACGTATGGCCTCAAGAAATTCTCCAGCGTGCGTATGGAGACCTCGGACTGACCATCTGTCTCCGGATGGTATGCGGTGGACATGCGCAATTTGGTGCCAAGAAGTCTGAAAAGCTCCTGCCAGAACTTACTCAAAAATCTGGGGTCCTTATCACTGATGATAGCACGAGGTAGACCAGAAATCTTGAAGACATTGTCGAAAAACAGCCTCGCATACCCCACTGCATTCAACTCTTTCCGGCAAGGAACAAAGACGACAAACTTGGTGAGTCTATCCACAAATACTGCAACAGCTATATGTCCATGTGATTCAGGTAAATCCGTCACAAGATCAGTGGTAATCTGTTCCCACTTAGCTGTTGGAACTGGAATCGCCTGCCGAAGTCCTTTTGGTGCTTGATTCTCTGACTTGAACATCTGGCACTTCGGGCAGGTTCTGATGTAGTCCCTCACTGACTGACGAATCCCCTTCCACCAGTAAACTCGTTGCAACATCTCCACAGTCCTCTCAACACCCAAGTGTCCGGCTGCCGGTACATCATGGTGCTCCTCAAGAATATGCTGCTGCTGACTGGTGGGAACCACAATCCTGCGCTCGTTCCCTGCTGCCTGGTAGTATAAAATCCCATGCTGATCTACTGAGTAACCCCTCACAACCTGTCCCATGTTGAGCTTCACCAACACATCACGAGTACCTGCATCTGTGTTTAGTGAATGCAACCATGCCTCTCGTTCTGAATCTTCAACACAAGGTACTGCTACAGACTGAACTCTGGCAACTGAATCAGGATGAGTCTGAATTGTGAAACTGCGGGAGAGTGCATCTGCCACAACATTGGCCTTGCCTGGTATATACTTCATCACTGGCATGATGCTCTCGAAGTATCCACTCTTTAGCCAGCGCGCCTGAGTGCGAGACATAGTCTTTTGCTCCATGAAGGTAGTAGCTGGCTGCTGATCTGTCATCACAGTAACACCTCCAACACATCCATCTAGGGAGTGTCTCCATTGTCTGAGGGCGTATGAAATCCCCAGCATCTCTTTGTCGTATGGAGAGTACCTGGTCTCTGCAGGACGCAATCTGCGTGAAAGAAAGGCTATAGGCTGGTTGCCTTTGCCCTGGTCCTGCATAATCACAACTCCAATCGCCACATCGCTCCCGTCGGTCACCACCAAGTAAGGAAGACTGGGATCAGGAAGAATCAAAACTGGAGCAGTAGTCAATGCTCTCTTCAAATCTTCAAATGCCTGCTCCTGTCTGGGTCCCCAATGCCAAACAATGTTCTTCCTGGTCAAGTCGTGCAATGGTCCAGCTATCTCTGCAAATCGGCGTATGTAGCGTCGATAGAAGCTGACCATACCTAAGAAGCTGCGCACATCTGTAACAGTCTCCAGCTTCTTCCACTGCTGAATGGCACGAATCTTGACTGGCATAGGTGAAACACCATCCCCAGAAATCCAGTGACCAACGAAATCAGTACTGTTCACAGCTATCTGTGTTTTACTCGCTTTGGCAAACAGCTTGTGCTCCTTCAAACGAGCCAAAACCATTCTCAAGTGCTGCTGATGTTCTTCCATATTCCGCGAGTAAATTACAAGATCATCAAGGAATACGATCAGAAATTTGTCCATCATATCACAGAAAATGTCATTGACCATCGCCTGAAATTGTGGAGGTGCGTTGGTCACTCCGAATGGACAAACAAGAAATTCAAACTGCCCATATCGACATTTAAAGGCAGTCTTCTCCACATCCTGTTCCCTGATAGGCATTTGCCAGTATCCACTACGCAGGTCCAGTTTCGAAAATACCTTTGCTCCAGCCAGTCTGTCCATGAGCTCCTCTGGAAGCGGCAATGGGTACTTGTTCTTCTTGGTGACTTTGTTGAGCCACCTGCAGTCCAGGCACATCCTCAATCCTCCATCTTTCTTGGGGGCAAAGATGATGGGTGCTTCCCAAGGTGACTCTGATGGACGTGCATATCCTTGCTTCAACAAGTAGTCCAGCTGACGCTTCACCTCCTCCAGCTCCAAAGGACTGAGTTTGTAGAGTGGGCGGCTGACCGGCTGAGCTCCGTCTTCTAACTCGATATGAAACTGGTGACCTTTCCGCACTGGCGGAACACCTGCTGGTAGATCCTTCGCGAAGACCTCACTGTACTCGTCAAGTGCTGCAATGATCTGCTCCGGTAGTTCAGGACGCTTCAACTTGTTCACATCTGATCCCTCCTGATCTTCTGGGATCGTCTCTACAGGGATGCTGTCATCATCGACTGGCTTGATCACCACCATCAGCATGTTCTTCTGGCCACTGAACGGGTTGTCCTCTGATGATGTCTTCTGCTGGTTTGGACAACTGGCCGTTGGTAGTGCCACATAATCCTGTCCCTGTAAGACCTGAATCCCGCCTGACCGGAAATCAATATAGGGGTTCTCCTTAATCAACCAAGGCAAACCAAGGAGTACATCATGAGCCAATCCTGGGAAGATATCTGCATCAAAAGTGCTCATGAACTGACCGCAGCGAAATTTCACCCCAAACACACGACCCAATGTCTCACACGTGGTCGTGTCAGCCATCTGCAGTTTCACCGGTTTCCCATCCAGTGATAGACCAATCCGTCGAGCAACTGCCTCAGAAATATAGTTCGCAGTGCTCCCACTATCGACATAAGCCACAACTGCATGCCGGTTTATACTGCCTAAAAGTTCATATCCCATGAACCCAACACTGGCTAGAGGACAGACAAGTGGGGTGCGCAATCCCACCATTTCTCCCTCTACATCACCACCACCAGCTTTGGGTGCATCAGAACTGGTCAGCCTCTCATCACAGAAATTCTGGCTGCCAGTAAGAACAGGTTGCTCAGAACTATCAACCTTAGCTATGACCCCTGCCACACAGCTATCACTGACTGCGGGGAAAAAGTCAGTGCTCATATCGTTCTTCTTTCCGGCATCTACATCATGGTCACCACTAGAAACAACACTCTGACCATCTACTGCAGTTGGGCCAGTGCGCCCAAACAGATGAGACTCCTCTGAGGCCACAACAGCAACACGTGGCCCCACCAACACAGAATTCCACCGAGGATGGCTCACCTTCACAAACTTCCGCCCAGAAATCTCCAGCGTCCGGCGACTTGCTCTCTTGGCCGGATCACCCTGCTCTCTCCGGGGTAGCGTGGGCGGTGCATGCTGCCCCGCGGCTAGTTTAACCGCTTGGCTGCCTCCTCCAGCCGTAGGCAAACACTGACGTAGTGTCCCGGACTCTTGCAGAGCTGACACACACCACGCCCACGACCGCCATCACCACGGCCGCCATCACTACCCTGCTGTCCACGACCCTTGCCTCTGCCTCTGCCTCTGCCACCCTGCTGAACTGCTGCAACTGAATCTGACTGAGACTGAGACTGATGCTGCTGCTGCTGCTGAGACTGGCTGACTGCCTGAACCTGATGCTGCTGCTGCTGCTGGCCACGTCCTCTGCCTCGTCCACGTCCACCAGACTGTCGGCCCTGACCTCTGCCCTGGCTCTGCCCCTGAGACTGCTCCCAGCCCCCACGCTGAAGGCTAGAAAGACGCAGAGCTGTCGAGATCGCCTGATCAGGGTCCTCTGGTACCCAAGAAGCCACTGTCGATCTCATGGGCTCCTTGAGGCCCTCGATGAACTGATAATAACGCTCAGCTCTGGACATGTCTGGTAATCTGAAGCTCCATTTCTAGAACTCCCTAACGTACGCCTCTACAGACTTGTACTGACGCAGAGTGTGGAGTCTGCGCCTAGCCTGCTCTCCCAATGTGGCTGACTCAAAAGTGCCATGCAGCGCCTCAGTAAACTCTCGCCAATCAGCAAAAGGTGCTCGTGTCCCCTGATAGACCTGCAACTCTACCAGGTTCATCCACGATATGGCAGCTCCAGACAAGTTTGCTGACATCACTGACAACCAACGTGACTCGTCCACTGCATTGCCACGCAGCCATCTGCACATGGCCAACACCCATTCTGTGCAGCTCACATCCTGATGGTGGCCAGAAAATCTGTCTGGCATCGGAATCCTCAATCTCCCGAATCCAGTGTCTGCAGGAATAGCGGCAGCTCTGTGTCCAAGACCCGGCAACCCACCTCCATGTGATGACTCTCTCTCGCCCATAGAATCATCGTCTCTGTCATCGTTGCCATCTCCAGATGGGCCACCAGGCGGGCCACCAGGCGGGCCTCCTGAGGGTGACCTTCTGGGTGGTCTCCTTGGTGGTTCGTGACCACCTGATCCTCCAGCTCCACCACCCAGGGATCCATATGATCCCAGCCCGCTGTAGGGATCCTCTGGCACGCCTACCCCCCAGAAAGGAGGTTGGCGAGCCAACTGTGTAGGGAATCCAGCTCCAGCTGCTCCAGCTCCACTCACTCGTGACGGTACTCCACTCGGACCAGCTGATTGACCACGGGAAGATTGACCAGGCTGTACTGAAGTGCCTGCTGTCTGTCTGATACCAGGAGGCAATAATGGTGCTGCAATGCCGCTCGCAATTTCCAAGTTCTCCGGCGGTGCCGTAGTGGTTTGCACCGTAGTACTTGGGACAGTTTGCACCATTGTCCCTAAGTACACGCTACTAGGAATTTGCTTGTTCAGAAATGCATCCCAATCCACATTCTGATTCACCTTCCAGTTCACAGGATTCTCACTCCACGACACAGCACCGACGGGCAGCGTAGGAACTCCAAAGCTCACACCTTGTGCCGTCTCGCAGCTCCCCGTTACGCCAGGGGTGCGTAACCCCTCATAAAGCGTAACCTTTTCGCGAACAGGCCCCACGGGGGCGGCATCTCCCTCCGCGGCACCTGCATCCTCCGCGCCCGAGGCCACTGGCAACAGCGACCGACTCCGAACGGTCGAGGGCGGCATAGCCGGCCGAACGACGAGGCTGGACGTTGCCTCGGACATCCTGCGGTCCAGCGCCTCGATGGCGCGCTTGATGCCGCCGAGCTCGCCGGCCATGGAGGCCGTTTCTCGAGCATGGCTCGCAGCCATGCTTTCCACTCGTTCGGAAACCGTCTCTTGGGCGTTTTGCTGCGCTTGAACGGCGGCGCCGAGGTCGCCCAACACTCGCGCCGCTTGGCGCAAGCTTTCATTGGCAATCGAAGCCTCCTCGGAGGCCTTTCCCGTAGCATTGGCCAGCGCCTCCAACCGCGCATCTTGGCCTCCTTTCTCCGATTCCAACGCCACCAGCCGTTTGCGTACCTCTGAAACATCCTCCTGAGTCCTTGCGAACCGTCCGCCGTCGATCGCGCCCGCCAGCTGCACCTCATCCGCCAACTTCTGGTTGGTTGCCGTAAAATGCTTCTCCGTTTCCGCGAGCCTCTTCCCCATATGCTCCATTCTACGGTCCATCTCCGTGCCGATCCACTCTTCCACTCGAAGCCAATCTCCTCGAACAGCAGCTTGCAATCTCCCGAGCTCATTCTGATGCAGGGAGCTTCGTTGCTCCCGCGGGCGCACAGGTCGGATGAAACGGGGAGTCGGAATCCCCGGGCGGTTACTACATTTGTACATTATACAAGATTGTCTTTAATTGCTCCGTTCATTGTCCCATGTCCTTTGTAACCACCACAAGGCTAGTTTACCCAACTCAGACCCATTTAGGGTAATCAAATACATCTAATTCATCTACAAAAGCAACCGTATCAAAAGCAACCGTATCAATTCTCCCCCCCCCACCAAGTGTGGCCGTCCTCGGCCACGAGACCAACGACCCAGAAAACCAGCAAGAAAGAAGATACGGCGTACCTAACAGAAATCCACAGTAAGTCAGACTAGCCGTGTCCCATACCACGATCCAACTCATAATGAACTCCTGCTATCCATATGTCCACGCAGTCCATCACTTCTTTCGGCGACTCTGTCTGGTCTTCTTGATTGCCTCTTGTCGTTGTAGCCTGAGGAGGTATTCTGCAACGAGGTCCGAACAATGCGTGAGGTTGGCCTCTGGCTCCCAGGTTGCTTCATGAAGCTCATAGCCTTTCCAGGCTACCAAGTACTGTCTTCTGGAAGCGCTGCCACGATGTCTGATAATCGCCTCAACCTCAAACTCTTGCTCGCCCTCGATCTCTAGTGACTCCGGAGGCGAACTGACGGTGTGCTGAAATGTCTCACTACGCTCATACTTCTTTAGCTTCTCGACGTGGAAGGTCGGATGAATGCGCCAATTGGATGGTAGCTGGAGAGTGTATGCAACTGGGGAAACTGCCTTCACCACCTGAAAAGGTCCAATGTAACAACGCCTGATCTTCACTGGAATATGCTTGAAAGCTATGGAGGGCAAAAATGTTGTTCTTACCACAACTTCATCTCCAGGCTGAAATTGCACATCACGACGACGCTTGTTGGCAGTTGTAACCATCCTCTCCTGTGCCCTCTCATAATGCTTCACAGCACTGGACACCACTTTCTGCATCCTGCTGACCATAGCATCCACTGACTCTACCCTGGTGTCAACTGTCTTCTCAGCCATGAGTCCCACTGGAGCCTGTACATGCTGCCCATACATCAAATAAAACGGGCTGTATCCGGTCGCTACGTTGATAGCATTCCTCACTGCAAATTCTGCCAAAGGAAGGTATGTGCTCCACTCCTCTGGATGCTCTTCAACGTATGGCCTCAAGAAATTCTCCAGCGTGCGTATGGAGACCTCGGACTGACCATCTGTCTTCGGATGGTACGCGGTGGACATGCGCAATTTGGTGCCAAGAAGTCGGAAAAGCTCCTGCCAGAACTTACTCAAAAATTTGGGGTCCCTATCACTGATGATAGCACGAGGTAGACCAGAAATCTTGAAGACATTGTCGAAAAACAGCCTCGCATACCCCACTGCATTCAACTCTTTCCGACAAGGAACAAAGATGACAAACTTGGTGAGTCGATCCACAAATACTGCAACAGCTGTATGTCCATGTGATTCAGGTAAATCCGTCACAAGATCAGTGGTAATCTGTTCCCACTTAGCTGTTGGAACTGGAATCGCCTGCCGAAGTCCTTTTGGTGCTTGATTCTCTGACTTGAACATCTGGCACTTCGGGCAGGTTCTGATGTAGTCC